>JAGWCC010000157.1:600000-787933 GCA_022651775.1 Drusus annulatus | reverse complement strand
GATTTTTTTGATTTTTTATAAAAATTTTTTTTAATTTTGTGTATTGATTAATGTGTTCAAAAATGTTTATTGAAAAATGTCAGAATTCCATGTGGGCGGTAAGTATTTATGCGGTAAATTTGGTGACGTAGGTTTTGGTAAAATAAAAAACAATTTACATTTATTTATTTAAGAAATAATAAAAGATGATTACATATAGATAAGAAAGTTTAGTTCACATTGGTAATTGGTACAGCACCCAAATTAAACGTTGGTGTATTTTTCTGCGCTTATTTTTTTATTGTTTTTTTTTTAATAGCAACACTTAAAACTGAATGCTCCACTATATTTAACTAATTAATATTCTGCGCAATGGTTACACGCACATTCTTCCATATTACGCAAATAGATAACATTATATAGATAAGTAGGTACCTACTAGATTCTTACTCCGAGGTACCTACCTAATGTTTTGTGAGATTTTAAGGGCAAAACAACCAAGTGAAGTATTTTTTATATGTAGATGCATAATTAAATAATATCTACTTTACTGCAATAATAAAAAAAACAGTTTTTTCCTCGCCGAAATGATTAACATTGCGCCTATTTATTTATTAATAAATATATATTTCATTCCAAAATAATATGTTTTAATCAATTTTACTTGCTGGTACACTTGATCCCGGGGCTGGGGTTAGTTGTGGCATTTCCATCGGTCTAAGCTGTTATTCCTAGTAGAAGTAGGGGAGCAAAATTTTGTTTTCAAGTGATGAACTTAACTGGCTAAGTCGTGAAAAATCACGGGATGTAACTTGACTTGCCAAGAAAACAAGTTAGTTTCATTTCAAATCTAGAATAATCTCGTAGTTTATTAGGTAGGTAGGGATTTGAAAATAATGTTTTATTTTATTTTATTTGTTTATTTCAATTATAATAATATCAGTTCCAAATTTTGAAAGTTCACACTCGTACGGTCGTTCGTACTCTCAAAGGAAATTATGAACTATCCCAAAGGACATGATGAGTAAATCGTGAAGTAGCGCAGTCGGAATAAAATTTTAAACTTTTTACGTATGAGCAAAAATTACCAGTATGGTTTTTGCAGACATTGGCGCCCCACACGGCGATATAACGAATCGTATAAAGAAGACGGCTTAGCGTATTAATACTATCAGATGCTTATAGCTACGGTGCGGTGAAATAAAAACGTAATTTAAAATTAATTTTTATTCGTAGTATTGATGGGTTTGTCAAGTAAATTCTATGGAATCGGTATATATATGTACAAACTTATTTGTGCAAGCGGCCGAAATAAGAAACAACAAAATGTTTTTCACTTTTGAAAGACTTACTTGCTCGTAATAAAATTTTATTAATTTGTGAGTAGATACGTACTTTTTAAAATACTCTTATCAAATATCAATTTAGTTTCACAATATGTACACAGTTTTTTTTAAAACAATTTTTATCTGTATAGTGTTAGGTTCCGATTGCATCGATTTTTTTTAGTGAACGTAATCAAATGACGCTTTGATAAAAAAAATATTCACAGCACGTGCAATTGATAAAGATATATATATTTGAAATTAATACAATTGGACGAGAACCGATTAGGTTTTTAATTGTGCGTGTCAATATGCATGCAGTTCTGTTGTCAGTGTCATCTGCCGGGTTTCTAGAAACCCTTTATCAAGAATTTCAAATACAAATATCCGGAAACCTCTCGTTAGAATTATAAATACGTAAGAACTTTATTTTTATAACTGATGTAGGTATTGTATGGTAACTACTCTATCTAGGTATTGTTTTTTGTTGTTGTTGGAAACCCGTTGTTACGGAAATTGAAAAGAAAAAAACTGTCTGCTTACAACAAGAAATTACTGTTGTTGGTTTTTGTACATCATAAATAATATTATCGGCTGAAGTTGAAAGTATGCGTTGAACCATAGACATAAAATACAAGACACGTCATATTCATACAAATCTTACGAAAAATGTAGCACCACTAATGTTGCACCACTAAATGTTTCACCGGCGTATGAAAAGGATAGCCATTCAAAGAATATGTGTGTGCGGAAGAGATAGCTATATGAAGCGTGTTTCGAAGGTATGTCTCGTTGACTTGGTCTAGTGCAACCAGGCGCGTTGTCTCAGTAACGTCTCTACATTATTTAATTCATCTAAGCGTTGAACACGAGAATATTTTTTTTTATTGGAGGGGTATTTCATTATCTCTGAGTAAACTGTAACCGGAGCAACTATTCGTCAAGTAATTTTAATCATTGGATTAACATGGCCGTAATACCAGACATTTTCTTGACGGATAGCGTTACTCCGCGGTAGTGAAATAGATAATATACGCTACTCGACGAGTAGCACTCATCGGCAATTTACTCACAGGTGGTATAATAGTCCCTAAATAAAATAAAACCCGTTAAATTGGTAGAGCGATAATCGAATATCAAACTCGTAAGTACGGATATTAATTAATGATTAAAGAAATAAGACTTACTTCTGACATAATCGTATACCTACCTAATATCTCCGCAACATGGGCGTGCCGTAACTTTTCAGAAATAATATTATTTATTTATTGGTTTACGCTAATAGTAACTAGTACCTTTAAATACACAAAAGAAATCGGTAAAAAATACAATACAATTTATAAACAATCTAAACTCTTAGTAACCGCTTATATAAAATATGTGTAACGCTTTTTTGAAAGCCATTTCTACTTATTAATATAATATTCATACCCGAAACTTTTAGAGTGGTAGATACTTTAAAAGTATCACCCTGGTGAAAGACCACCATTCAGAAACAAAACGTTGCTTTAAATGGCTTTAGTCGTGTTTGGTGACCAGATCTGAATAGCCAGTTACTTCTCAACCCACCTCTTCCCCATCTCCGTCCTCTCCTCACTACTTTCAGCCTCACAACATACCCCAATTGGGGATGCAATATTCTCACTGGCTCTAGACGGTTGGGAGCAGTTGAGATTCTTGTGCTATATCCACCAAAATCAAAATAATAAAAAAAAATTATGTAGTAAAAATTGGACGTAGTTATTTAGAAATTGTCCAACCCACAATTTACGTGTTTTCTTATAGATAAATACAAGACTTAATATCTGCTGAAAACATCCAAGCTCCAAATGCAATAGATTTTTGGTCATACATTTTTTTTTACCAACGAACATTGCAGATCTTCGACTTAAAATAAAGTTTACTAACATTAGTAGGATAACATTAAATTTCTAATAAACACATTGACTGATTATAAATTACCTGTTAATAATAATTCTCATAAAGAAAAAACACTGATATTCACATTAAAAATACCAATGACGCACATTAATGCTTTTTTACCCTCATATTTTTCGGGGTTGGATGCTTTCTGAATAACTACGTCCAATTAAAATACTAAAATAATACTAATTAAGAAAAAACACACAGTTGAACGCAGCACCGGATCCACCATACGTTCAAACTGTGCCAAAAACATGAGCGCCATCTACGAAGAGGCGCCGTGAAAATAAAGATCTTTTTCAAATTTACTTCAACTATTCTCTAAATCATATCAAAATTTCCCCATATCATTTTAAAATTACCCACATCATGGGGTAAGTATGTTTTTTTTATTGCGCTGGCAGCATCGCTGTGCATTGAACGCTTAGAGTTTACTAGAGGTAGCCCAAGCCAAGGCAGTGAAGTCAGTTTTGGACTTGTTTTTGATGATTTTAACATGACTCGGCGCACCTGGGCGTGGCTAAGACTAAGGCTACGGTATTTATACATCCATTCATATCACATATCGACATAATGTTTTTGTGTATTCGTATAGCCACTTTTTCACAGTATTTTTATCAACAAAAATATAGCATCTAACCTAAAAAACCGTTTAGTTGTGTCAAGTTTAGTGGCATAATAAAAAATGTGGGCGGAGTCCCGCCGTTAACCAGCGAAAATAGCCAGCTTAAGATCATTGCGACAGTATATAGAAGCGGTCCAAGAAATTTGTTGTCTCTTTCTCTCTCATGGTGTACGATGTAGAAAACTCGGAAAAAGTGATTTATTACAATTTCGGATGGGTTGGGTAAAACAAATTAGCTATCCCTCCATATATTGGCAACTTCAAGATTGAACGACTAGCGAAAATGGATGGAGAGTAGATTTTTGACACGGTTTTTTTACGTATTGCATAGTGATTATTTGGACGTGAAGTCTGTTTTTATATGGAGTGTGATACGTTGAAGTTATGAGAAGCAAAGTCTCCAACCCATCACCGTGCCCGTTGCTTTCATACAACGGTGTAAATGCGCCATTGGAGATGGTACATATTTTTGTCACGGCGACATTGAACCGGTGACTTTGAGCTTATTTGGTTTTTCAGAATTCGCTTACAGTAATATTTTTTTGGAGTTTATTTTTCAACGATGTGATACTTTGCTAACATAAAAAAAAATATCAATGAAATTCCTCATCTCCGCTATCGACTTTTTCCTGTAGCTTTTAGTAACTGGCTCCAAAAGTAGTGACAGCCGATTTTGGATGTTACATCCCTAAAAAGCAATTGTTCTGACAATCTCAACTCTACAATACTTACTGCACAGGGCGCTATATGTCGTGGTGCCGACCCTGGTTGAACGTTAACCATTAAAAAAATCGTAGAATAAAATCAATGAACACGTGCTCAAAAAATAATATAAAATAGTAGTTCAAGGAATTGTGAAAAAAAAAAAAGATTTTCTTTAATTTCTCTCCGCCTCTAAGTGTCCTCGAAGAAACTGATAAAGTGATAACTAATTGATAAATAAATAAAGCTCCAGATGAGTGACAATCCTGACGTCGCATTGAAGATAAAAAAAAAACGTGCAATATCAGATTGAACGGTGTCCCACTGTTCATTAAATTCTGCTCTGGCAGTAAACTAAAGATGTCCGCTCTGTACAGAACTATCATTAAATTTTCTGATAAATTTGTGCCGCCTAAGTTGAGGCCATTATGGGAACATCCCGCAGGTGCGTAAAAACAATTTTAAAATAATGTTTTGCGTTAATTTGAAAAAAAAAAAATATATATTTATTTTTGCGATTAGCGTTTTGTAAAATTCCAACCCTGATGTATGGCAGTGAGGCAAGGAACTGTCCAGATGAAGGATGAAAGTATACTGAATGCCGTAGGAATGAGATCCCCGAGACGTACGTGCGGTGAAACCATGTGTTAAACATTTAGATTTCCGGAAAGAATGCTAGGCTGATATGAGCGTAATTAATAGGATTAAGAAATGGAAACTTAGATGATTTTGGCATGTAGAGCAGATGAACGAAGAAATGAGTGTGAGAAGAATATATGACGCGAAATTTAATGGTAGAAGAAGTCGGGAGAGCCCGAGGAAGACATGACACGATCAAGTGAATTAAATACTTGAGTCGGACCATGTCAAGAGTCAGAACAACAGAAAAGTATATATAAGACGATGTATAATTGTGAATGAAGCAAGGAGTGTATGTCGAGACAGAGTTGTATGACGGTTCATCCTCTCTGCCTACCCCTGCCGAGAAACAGCGTGATGGTTAGTTAGTTAGTTAGTTTTGTATATTAAGTCATTCTCAATAAATTGTATAATTTCATGTTTGAAACATTTCAAATTCGTGTCGTCATTTTTGATAAAATTCAATTCCTTTTATTTATTTGACAATAATTCGTAATAATATCTGGACGTTTTTTTATAATGCCGTTTTTTCAAAATGCCCTCTATTTATTTGCAAGTAAGTACCTACTTACCTGGGCATGTAATTGATAATTTATTAACTTATTCTATAAAACTTCCAGTACCTACATCAAAACTGGTTTTGAACCCTGACAGTTGTTATGCGCAATATAAACAAGCATTAAAGAAATATGATGCTGCCACCGAGAGCCCCGTTTATGAGAAAAAATGATAATATGATACAGCGGATCTCTCAGTAGTACGCCTTCAACATTATTTAACCAAATAACCAAAAATAAAAAATATAAATAATATACAACACTGACACGTGTATGTTTCATAGTTTTATAATAAGGTAGGGGTGTTTCTTCTAAACTTTCGTCACATTTAACATCGTCACAATCTTGGAGTAAGAATATGTATGGAGAGAAAGCTAAATATTTTTACCTAACCTATACAAAAATTTGCGATAAATCACTTTCTCCGAGTTTTTACGTCGTATACCACGAGAGTGAAAGAGACAAGAAAAGTCTTCGCATAATATTGCAGCGCGTCTAAGTATGTAAGATTGTTCTCCGTCCGCGCTAACTTCACATCATCCAGTCGCATAACTTACATCAATGGATTTAGAGGTCATTTCCCATATTTGTGTTGATTAAAAACTTGCAGTGGTTTTACAAATAAATCAAACATGATTGTGATATGTGCTAGGCGTGAATGTTCAAAATAAGACCAAACAAAGATTATGAAACGTCACTTTTCAGAGGTACTCGTATTTCAACAGTTTTAAATATTTTTGACCGAACTTTAGAATTTTTACATTTTGAATGATATAAAGACATAAACAAACAAAAAGCTTCCATTATTATTTAGGCAAACCTTCTGTTATTACGTTATCAGTGTTTGTGGGATATTTTAATGGTGTGTTCAAATTTGTTCATTAAAAATGTCCGAATTCCATGTGGGTGGTAACTAATAGGCTATCCTTTAACATATCTTTGTATCTTTCTATCGAGTCAGTATAAAGTCAACCCTCCTGACTACACTGTTTTGCAAAGGTACCTCTTTATGTCCTCCAAGGTCACGATTCAATGATTAGCATAATTTTCTTTTTTTTTCTTCATTTTAATGGTCCCCGTTAAACGTCTAGACCCGTTTCAGTTTTTTAACGAATTGTGATTAGTTGACAAGCTTACCAACATGACCACTGTGCTTAAACTGAAAGACCGATCAGTATAAAATAAAATCAAAATGGCACTAAACGTTGAATTGTGACGATGTAAAATATAATGAACATTTGAAGGACACCAACCTTAATTAAAAAAAATAAAAATATATTTCATAATTTATTATATTTTTTAGATATCGCATACTTCAAGGCTTGTAATGTTTCTTGTGATAACAAAATGAAATAGTTTAATTTACAATATGGTATTTAACTCGACTGATAAGAAAGTCCACAAATATTTTACAATTATATTTATCTGTGAAATAATATACGGAGGTTTTTATTAAACTAGGTTCTAAACTCTAATAATATATTTTTTATCAAACATTAAAAAAATAATGTAGTCATAGGTCCATAGCTCATAGTTCCCCCTGAGCAATAATATACAAGAGATAGCACCGTAGAGAGAGCTGTAGTCAGTTTATACGAGTTCGCCGCACTCGGCTAGACCTGAGCTTGGCTAGGACTAGAGCTAGGGTATTTATACTTCCATTCATAGAACATGTCGACATCATGTTTTTGTTTATTCGTAAAACCACTTTTTCACAGTATTGTTTAATTTTGGTAATATATGTAATATGTAACCTAATAAACCGTTGGGTTATCTCAATTTATTTCGCGTATCATAACGTGTGGGCGGAGTCAACGGAGACGCGAGATACGAAAAACATTCTAACAATACTTTAAAGCGGTGTGATAATTCCGGAAAATTTGTTGTCTCTTTCTTTCTTGTGGTGTACGACGTAAAAACCCTGAGAAAGTGATTTATCCCAAATCTGTATAGGTTGGGTAAAAATAATTAACTCTCTCCATATATTGTTACTTCAAGGGTTTTACCAACCTTTTTGAATCAATTAAAAAATCTAACTAACCATCACGCCGTTTCCTCGTAGGGGTAGGGAGAGAGCACGGACCGCCATACTGTTTCAGGCACACACTCCTTGCCTCATTCATATTCATATATCGTCTCATACATACTTTTCTGTTATTCTGACTATTCACATGGCTCGATTCAAGTATTTGGTTCACTTGATAGTGCCATGTTTTCCTCGGGCGTGCCCGACTCCTTCTTCCATTCACTTTCGCGTCATATATTCATTTTACCCTTCTTTCTTGGTTCATTCGCTTTACATGCCGAAACCATCTAAGCGTCCCTTTCTCGATTCTATTCATTACGCTTACATCAGCCTTGCATTCTTTCCGGATATCCACGTTTTTAACAAGGTCATACAAAGTTTTACCGCACAGGGATAAATATTAGGTCACGAATAAAAATAAGTTTAGTAAGCGTTTAGTCATAGCGATACTCTTTTTTTTTTATCTCATTAAACAGTTGAAAAATACAACAACAAAAAAAAACAATATATTTATTTAATTATATACGCCCTCATGGGCTTTTACATAACATATGATATAAAACATAAAATAATAGTGACATAAAAAATAACACTGATTAGCACCCAAAAACATGATTAAGTTGATAGAAATATTATAATGCAAATTAACACTAGTATTTTTGAAAGAGGTATGCTATTATAGTCTTCTTGTAACTAGATTCAGTGCAGTTGAATATATCTACTATTTCAGCGAAATAATTACCCACTGCATGCAATCTAGGTACAAGCGAGTATTTAAATGACTCAGTCCTGATATTGTTGTTACATTTAAAAAGAATTTTGGATCGAGTGGATCTGTTAGGTACATAGAAGGTAATTAAGCTAAGTAAATCAGGGCTGTCTATAATACCATTAACAATTTTAAAAATAAAAGTTGAGTCTTGTCCTATTTTTTTTACAGTTAAATTACTATTTCAAAGCTAATTATAGAAATGACGCGGGTAGCTGAAAACAGTTGCGTTGACCTAGAAACTCAAACAGAAAGACCTGTTCAGATTTCATCTCGGCAGAATTTGTTGAACTGTTCAATTATTTTTGCTGCTCTTTATGAACATATTTTATTCTTATTTCTCTTTTCTCATTCAGTTAGATTTTGATTTTCCCTCATGAAACTTTTTTTAACATACTTTTTTTCTTGTAGGACCCAAAACAATATTTTTCTGGAGCCCCTTATTCAAATGGGTATGTAATTTAATTATTTTAGTTGTGTAACAATCATCTTAGTTATATTCAAATTCCTAGCGTATTGATCAGTCTTCGATCTCGAATACTTTCTCGCTCTAGCATCGCGTCATCCCTTACTAATTAGGGAGATGAATGCTGTATGTCTAAATTCACCCCCACAAATCTAAGTTCACAGATGTGACCCCTAAAAGGGACATTCATAGCTGTGGCGGCCTATAAAAGGTCATGTTTCAGCTCTAGAGAGCAGTCTTCCTACCCGGTGCCTCACGCGCCCTTCAGCCTCCTCTGCCAGGACTGACACAAGAACCCTTTGTTAATTGGCTGCTTGATGTAGAGTGGATCCACAGTCGACGCAACCCCTTCCCCTCCTTTAACCCTCCTCTGCCAAGGCTGACGCGAGAACCCTTAGTTAATGGTTGCTCGATGTACAGTAGATCCAGAGTGACGGCCCTCCTGTAACCCTCTGCCAGGACCGACACGAGAACCCTTAGTTAATGGTTGCTTGATGTACGGTGGATCCAGAGCGGAGGTATCCTTTAGAAGTTCCTTTGGGAGGACTGATACAGGTGTAACTTGTTTCTCAGTGAACCCAGGAAAATCATATATTCTTTTCACACTCCTTTCTTCGTTCATTCGCTCTACATGCCCAAACAAACTAAGCGTCCCTTTCTTGATCCTATTCATTACGCTCACATCAGCCTTGCATTCTTTCTGGATATCCACATCTTTAATACGATCATACATGGTTTTTTTTATGAATATATTTTATAATTTTTATATCATTTCATTGTATAATATGTATTTTATTTTCATTCACGAAAATGAACGATCAACAAGTGAATACATGATTAGTAGGAGAAGTAAAAAATATCTTGTTTATATAACTTTACCACGTTGCACACCACACAGAAAACTATCGATTTCGATCACTTCTGAGTAGCCTGAGGGTGCGAAGCTAGGCCCTGCGTACACGGGGCAACCGAAACTCAACAATATCTGGTTGGCAATAGCATTTGAAAACTGGTTGTCGACCGAGCTTCGCTCACGATGCTACTCAAGTTGCTTCGATTTCAATCATTATCCCATCTAAAATCTCTATCTCATGAGAAACTCCTTCTACTATGACGGTAGTAAGAGTTCTTCAAATGTTGCAAGGTTATTCGTAACCCAGGAATATTTATCTTTCTAGTCAAGGTTTAAATCTCGCAGTGCACAGTGTCATTGTCACATTGAGTTTAAAAATGTCTATAAGCGTATAATCCAATCGATGCATTTTAAGATGACTAGACGTTCGCCAGACAGCTAGACTAGTCATAAAAAAACATATATTTCCCATGAGAATTCGACGGTGAAATGTAAGAAATATGTGAGTACGGACTGAATAACTAGATACCTTTTTAGTATTTCTTTGGCACTAACTATGTGACAATTTCTAGACATTTTGTTTTTGAAGAGTTTTATCTTTTACGATGCACATTTGATACTACATTATTTTAATTATTCGTTAGTTTTAAAAACGCTGAATAGTGAGGCAAACGTGTCGAAATCGGTAGCGAATAATCAAAAATCAACTTAATAATAATAATCATGATATTTGGATGATTTGTATAGCGCCGTTATTGTGAAAAATCACCTCAAGGGTGCAGTACAGATCTTATTTTCTATTATTACATATTAATTCCTAGTTTAAATAAGAAAATATACAGGAACATACTTCCTGGCAGGTTCCATCAGATAGACACACTTAAATAACTTTAAATTATAATTATGATTTTTTTTTCCGATGCAGGGCATGGGAGCGAATTTAAAAAATTGACTTTCTGAATTTGTCGTACAGTACAGGCTTTGGTTAAAATTTGTGTATCTAAAGGTGATTCGTCGAGAGAAAGATTATGTTGAGATTATTTTAATGAATTTAAGGATATGAGAGTCTGAAAAAGTAAGTTTTCAGTTTGGACCGAAATTCAATGACAATGACAATGAAAATGTACATCGTAAAAGATAAAAAATCTCAAAAAACAACTATGTACCTACCCATAATAAGCTATGGGCGTTTTAATTTTGGGTAAAAATCTATTATTCCCATATTTTTTAATTTTATTTTTTGTTAAGTTTACAGTTTACACAAAGTAATGAATATTATTTTGTGGCCCGGACTGACAGCGCCCATATTATGTAAACTGAAAAAATCCATCATTACAAATCGTGCTATAAAATACGTAAACCATTACGTTATGCATTTTTATGAAACAAAAATAGAATCTCTGGTTAATTTTTTTTCGTCTATTATGGCGGATGGTAAAAACGACAGAATCGTTAATATGGCCCAGTCATTCCCAAAGTGGTCTATATCGACCCCCAGGGGTCGATTCCGACCTGCAAGGGGTCCACTTCAATGAAAAAAAAAATTAAGGGTGCATGAGACGTAAATGGGGATCCACGGGAGTGGATTCCATTTAGGCAGGCCGTCACCAAAATGTTGGCTTCCCGCAAATGTAATAATCCACCTCACAGATAGTACCTATGTAGGTACTTACGTAATACTATCTTATAATGGACTTTAAATCCCTAATTATATTAATAATAATAATTTTTGTGGAAGATATTTTGCCGATTTGCTAGTACTTTTCGATTTCAAATCTCTACCGACTAGTGCTTTTTTTCGGAGAGGAATTTTCGTTGATTTGCTAGCACTTTTGGGAGGATTTTTGTCGATTTGCTAGTACTTTTCGATTTCAAATCTCTACCGACTGGGAGACTATTTTTTGACTATTTTTGACGAGTTCAACTACAATTGAAGTGTTCACCGCGAAGGGTTCATTTAAAAGAACTAGCAGTTCCTGAAGCGTTCACAAAACTTTGAAGTTTTTCCCAACGCTAAAAAAAATCAATACTAGGAAAGCAGGGGGTCTATACAAAACAGAAAAAATCGACAAGTGGTCTACGGGACAAAAAAGTTTGGGAACCTCTGATATAGCCGAACCACATGATGTGGAATTTAATTAAAAAAAAAAACAGTAATGTAGGTTCCTATTTCGTACGATTTATGTAACTTTTCATAATTTCAATTTCGATCATTTGCTAAATTGCAGATTCAAAAAAGTTCGAAAGTTGTCCACATACTTATTTTTTATAGTGAATACCGCACAAGAGTCCCAACTGCTTCCGACTAGCGTTGTGACCGCTTTGAAATAACTACTTCCTTTTGGCAACAGTTCCTACTTCATTCATTCTTCATTGAACAAATACTTCAATTGAAGTTGGTGGTTCATTTTAGCGTTCATTCATTTAATTGAACAAATACTTCAACGGAAGTTAGATTACAAAGAAGTACTTCAATTTGCAGCAGTACAGTTGCGAAGGTGAACTTCAAAGCCTATAAAGAATTACTTCATTACAAGTTTTTCAATTGAAGTCCGACTTCAATTGAATTTTTGTTGGTAGTTTCAGTTTAGCGTTCATTTTGGCATTTCATTGCGCTGACTAGTACGTGCTTTTTCGGCGCGGAACCGGTTCCAAAAAAGAACTGAACCAATAACCGATAAATTCAAAGTGAGTTCGACTTCAATTGAAGTGTCCACTTCTAAGGGCTCATTTTAAAGACCTTGAAGTTTTTCCCAACGCTACTTCCAACCGTATAGCAGTGAGACTAAGGCATATCCAATTAGGGCATGTTGCGAAGGTGAAGATTGAGAAGTACCTGGCTATTCAAGATCTGGTCCTAAACACGGCTAAAGCCATTGCAAGCAACGTTTTGATTCTGAATGGTCTTTCAATTGAAGAGTATCAACTTCGGAATGTGCCGCAAATATACTTTAAAAAGCAAAGGCACATATTAAATAAAAATATTTTTTCGCACGGGGGTTTAACGCGATTTTATTTTGGCGAGAACGGTTCCAGTTCTTTTCGTTCAAATCAAATCCCTACCGACTACTGTACTTTTTTCACTTTCAAAATGATTTTTCGTCAATTACCGACTATTAAATTTAATGTACGTTATTTCGAGAATTTTTTTTCCTGTCACTAAAAAAAAATTAGATTAAGAAAAAGAACTGAACAAATAACCGGATAAAAATGATAAATTTAAATAGTCTTTTTTTTTTTCAGCCCTACTGACGTGTACAAACTTCAAATATTGATTACTCGACTTGTAGCAAACTTAACGCAATGCAAAATATCTCTATGGATTGATTGTTTTGTTGACAAACGATTAAGGTTCATTTGAATGTGCGAACAACGGATTTTAAATGATAAAAAAAAACTCCTGAAAAGATAATGATAAATGTCGGGTGACTTTTGGCACCTCCAACACACTAGAGGTTACTTAGAAAAAAACAATAAAATACGACTATATTACGTATAAACAAAACAAATAAACTTTGTTAATAACCACTTTATTATTCAATATTATTGTTGCAGGTTTCGGAAGTACCCTTCCATCATCAGAACAATATTATTTATTTTTTTAAAAAACGGGTTTTAAATGATTAAAAAAAACTCTTGAAAAGATAATGATGAATGCCGGGTGACTTTTGGCATCTCCAACACACTAGGGGTTAATTAGAAAAAAAACAATAAAATATATGATAAATAAATAAAACAGATAAACTTTGTTTAAAACCACTTTATTATTCAATATTATGTCTACCGGTTTCGGAAGTACCCTTCCATCAACAGGACAATATTAAAATTTTTAAAAAAAGTTTTCCATCAACAGGACAATATTAAAATTAAAAAATATTTATAAATATATTGTCATGAAGATGGAAGGGTATTTCCGAACTGGTAGACATATTGAATAATAAAAGTGGTTATAAACAAAGTTTATCTGTTTTATTTATATTTCATAAATTTTATAATTTTTTTTTTAATTGACCCCTAGTGTGTTGGAGATGCCAAAAGTCACCCGGCATTCATCATTATCTTTTCAGGAGTTTTTTATATCATTTAAGGCCCGTTGTTTTTTTTAAATTTTAATATTGTTCTGATGATAGAAGGGTACTTCCGAAACCTGCAGCAATAATACTGAATAATAAAGTGGTTATAAACAAAGATTATTTGTTTTATTTATACATAATATACTCGTATTTTATTATTTTTTTCTAAGTAACCTCTAGTGTGTTGGAGGTGCCAATAGTCACCCGGCATTCATCATTACCTTTTCAGGAGTTTTTTTTATGATTAATAAAGTGGTTATAAACAAAGTTTATCTGTTTTTATTTATAAATATGGCAAGCCACAAAGTAAATGCTTTTTACGAATATGAAATATATTATGAATTGTCTTTCGGAGAAATAATTGTTTTCTCGCTTCTTAAATACACCCCTGTTGTTTAATTCGCATGTGATTTTTATTTAATTCAATTTTGACGTGTCAGACTCGTGTTGTTCTAGCTTTTATTTAGCTCTTGGCTCGCGTGCAGAGAATTAATCCCAACCTCTGCTTTATGATAACCCAAATTAATGTTATTTATATTATTTTGCTCATTTCTGGGCTTGGGTCAACACTCCCCAGTCAACCTCATCACTGGCACATTTAATTCAACACGCGAATACGTATTTAAATTATTTTTAAATATATTTTTAGTCATAATAAATTATACCATAGCTTCAAAATTTTGAATATTGCGTGGAATGTGCCTATAAAAGTGGGGTAAAAATAGGGTTGTAGATATCACCGTAGCTTCAGTTTTTCGAAACATTATAATAAACTCCCATCACAGATTGTAGCCAGCACCAATATGATCAAAACATTTCTAAATGACTAATGAGGAAGGACCGCAAGGAAATTGAAGACCTCCTAAAATAGCACTTGAAATTCTTCACTCATTTCATGACAAACTAGAGCAGCTTTGTAAAATGCTCGACCCTAAAAAATTACATTCCTCTCACATATTAACACGACATTATATAAATATTGATCGTAATTCTACAATCATTCTTTTAAGTTCCCTATTATTATATACTACTTTAAAATTAGCATTTTTGTTTTTTTCTTTAGGTATAAAATGTAATGTGTTCACTATAAACAATTTTACGATTTAGAATTTTACGATGTAAAATGTATGTATATTTGTATCGTATCCACTGTCTTTAATTAAAGGATTAAGTGCCTTGTAACTTTACTTACTGTCAATGTATTTTATATGGTATCAAGAGAGTTTTACGGTCAGTATCTGTTGCATCATCTATCATCTAACATTGTGTAACAAATATCATCATTTGTTTTATATTATTCTACTTGTACTCACCGTCACTTACCTCAGAACAGGTTCTTATGACCACCTAGTGAGGTAAGTGATGTAAAAAAAATAATGTAAGAAACAAAAAGTTAATAAATAAAAAAAATATGTTTTATCAATCTAAGCACTCTATCGTACCAAAAAGTCACGAGCTTCCACTGGCTGGCAGTGTTGGTATATTGCTTGTTTTAAAGGTGGATGAACCTCCCAGAGCGGTTAGATTCTTGACACTGGGTCCAGAGGTCGTGGGTTTTATGATATCTACGTATAAATTTGAACAAATTATTAAAAGAGAGACAAAAATTCCCGGCTTACGAATAACCTGACAATATTAGTAAAACTCCTATTGCCACCATAATAAGCGGAAGGTGTTGTTTGTGCAATGATGGAGAACTTACCTAGGATAGGAATTAAACCCACGAAACCTGAATGGGAATCCGACGCGTTTGTCCACTCAGCTACAAACCGTTCGAATGGGGTATTATAAAAAAATATATCATTTAGCATCGTATGCACAGGTCAGTATACGCCAAAGAGATAAACAATAGAAGTGTGTTGTGGACGTGTACGAGTGCTCAAAGTAAGCTCAATTATTCCTTACTCCTGGTGAAATCGATCAAACATGTCAGAAAATTAAATTTCCTTGGCGTGTCTGGGGTCTAGGAGACGAGAGGTCTTGTGTGAGTTAGCGAGAGCCATTTTCTTTGAAATCAGTGCACATAGATCATATTTCTGGGGATTCTCTGTTCAGTGCCAGAATACATTTGTAATGTGGTGATGATTATAATCAAAATATTGGATTTATGATTAACTAATAATTAACTATCGGTGTTTTTGAAATTCTCGAATTTCGTTTAGCAGTTGGCACTGACAACGTTAATTCAATGAACTCCCCCACCTCTCCAGTCGACTTTCACCGCCTTTGGGGGACAGACAGTTTTCTTTCCAGTCTGGGTGTCAACACCGACTATTTCGAAACATAGTTAATAAAAAGTTTCGAATATGTCCATCACTAAAACTGTATCTAACCATGCCCGCTACTTTTAATAGGTACCTAGTACCTACTTTATATTATAATACGGATGTTTTATAAAATATCTTATCAAAGTGGCGTTTTTTTAAACCGTATTATTAACAATTTTATGTACTTATTGAATTATATATACAGTATTATTGCGTGGCATCAATCCTATGAGCTCTGATGCCCAATTGGAAAGCATTTTTACGCATGTTATGCTAGGTACTATCTACAACCTAAATTAAACACTATAAGTTGATACAGCGCTGTATCTAGCGTTGTGACCGCTCCATAAGAATTACTTCAAAGAACTACTTCATTTTGCGGCAGTTCAAACTTCATTCATTTTTCATTGAACAAATACTTAAATTGAAGTTAGACTACAAAGCTACAAAGAACTACTTTATTTTGCGGCAGTTCAGTTGCGAAGTTGAACTTCAAAGTCAAAAGTTCAAAGAGGAACTTCAAAGTCAAAAGTTCAAAGAGGAACTTCAAGTTAAAGAACTTCAATTGAAGTTCGACTTCAAAGACTACAAAGAACTACTCCATTTTGCGGTAGCGCACACTTCAATTGAAGGTCCGACTACCAAAGATTTGGCGAAGAACTGGTTCTCTAGTTTTATCTCATTTTTGGAGAGGATTTTTTGTTGAATTGCTAGTTCTTTTCGTTCAAAAGGAACCGGTTCCTTGCCGGTCACTGGAGCGGTCGATATCCTTTGTCTTTTTCGTTCTTTTTTGTGTTTTTTGGGTGAGGAACCGGTTCCAGTTCTTTTCACTTTTAAATTTCTTTTCTATGTTTTTTTTTTCGGCGAGGAACCAGTTCCAGTTCTTATCGTTTTCAAATCTCTACCGACTAGTAATTTTGTTTTGGTGATGATTTTTTGTCGATTTGCTAGTACTTTTCAAAAAAATCTCCAGGAACCGGTTCCAAAAAATTCTCCAGGAACCGATTCCAAAAAGAACTGGACAAATAACCGGTTCCTCGCCAAATCAAATTCAAATCTATTTTTGGCGAGTTTGACTTCAATTGAACTGTTCACTGCGAAGGGTTCATTTTAAAGAACCCAACGCAAGCTGTATCATTATTTCATTAACATAACTTTGCGCCGATTGCTCTCTCGTTTGCACTGCTTGTTTCTGTATAATTTTGTCTCTTTTCACACCCCGTGTGAATTTTTCGTCCGAAGAAAAGGTAGGTACCAACTCGTATCAAGTATTAAACGAGAAGCGCTAATTTTCAATTTACATTTAAGTTTTAGGGAAATTACAGATTCGATCGTCGTCCATAGGCGTTGAGCTCGTTAAATAGTACTGTAATTAGTTACTATCAGCGCCTTGGCAATTCGCCGCCTGGAGCAGGCTGCTCCAATTGCGCTTGCGTAGGACCGGTCCTAGTCCCAACTGCTCCCAACAGCTTGGGACAAGTGGGACTATGGCATCCCCAATTGGGGTATGTTGTTAGGCTGAAGTTAGTGGAGAGGGGAAGGAGATGGGGAAGAGGAAGGTTGGGAAGTACCTAGCTATTCAGATCTGGTCACCAAACACGACTGAAGCCGTTTCAAGCAATGTTTCGATTCTGAATGGTGGTCTTTCACCAGGGCGATACTTAGAGTATCTACCACTCTGGAACGTGTCGCTAATATACTTTATATTATTTTTTATGAATTCAATGTGTTTTGAAACATATTAATTAAATAGCGAATGAACGAAGAAAGGAGTGTGAAAAGAATATATCGATGCGAAATTGAATGAAAGAAGAAGTCGAGGACGCCCGAGGAAGACATGGCACGATCAAGTAAATCAAATACTTGAAGCGGGTCATGTGAAGTGTCAGAATAACAGAAGAGTATGGATGAGACGATGTATGAATGTGAATGAAGCAAGGAGTGTATGCCAAGGCAGAGTTATATGGCGGTCCGTTCTCTCTGCCTAACCTAGGGGGAAACGGCGTGATGGTTATTTAGTTAGTTAATTAAATAAAAGCTATCGGCGCACGCCAGGTTTGAACCCGCGACCTTTAGATTCGTAGTCGAGCGTCTTACCACTCGACCATGGAGGCCGTCATTTCAGATCTGGTCACCAAACACGGCTAAAGCCATTTCAATCAACATTTCAACTCTGAATGGTGATTGAAATGGCTTTAGTGTTTCCTCAGGGTGATACTTAGAGTATCATACCACTCTGGAACGTGTCGCAAATATACGACATATTATTTTAAATTAATTAAATGTGAAATAACATGTATTAATTAAATACAATTTACTGGCGCACCCCGGGATTTGAACCCGCGACCTTTGGATGCGTAGCCGGCGTCTTGACCACTCGACCACGGAGGCCGTCATCTCGCAGACTTGCTCTTTTCTATGGATAAAATGCATACACATCTACAAGGTTATCTGTGCAGGCCGCAAAATAAAAACTAACAAACAAACAAAAAAATGTCATCATGATCGAATTAAATTGACATAAAAGGCCGCCTCTCTCAATAAAAAAAATTGTAACAACATATTGGTAGGTAAATTGTTTTAGTTTTGAATTTATAGTTTATTGTACAAATCGACTTTAAAAGGCTTCAGCCGTGTTTGGTGACCAGATCTGAACAGCCGGGCACTCTCCAACCTTCCCTCTCCCCTTTATCAATCTCTTCAAACACACAACATACCATAATTGGGGTGCCATAGTCCCACTGGTTCCAGGCAATTGGGATTCTAGTGCGGTAGCGACATGAAATTAAAAATATATATTTAAAAAACCGACTGCTAGATACTCGAAGATCATACCAGGAGCACAAGCGTGCGAGAAGGTGTCAAACTTTGCAAGTCGCTACTTTAGATATTTCAAATAGATAAAATCATTGAATTTAATAAATAGTCCGTTCGTTTGTTCCTCTTTTGACCGCATGCAAAGTTAAATATGTCAAACTGTGCGCTGTACCTCAAAGTTTCCTGATGATTTGATATTCAAAAGAAAATAACCAAACAAAAACACCCGATCGCTTTTCTGTGCTCCCGGTATTTTTTCATGTAATAATGTTGACAAAGCAGACGTAAAACATTGTGAAATTCGCCGCTACGGAATTTAGTTCAAATCAAACCACTGTTTTGCCGAAATTTTACTCCGCCGACTTCTGCGCTCCGGATACCCGGGAGCTAAGAAACGCCCAAACTTGGCTGAATTCACTAAAATTCTGGAAAATGTAAAAAAAATATTCGACAATATTCGAATAAAAATTTTGATGAGTCACCTTCTCACACACCTGTGCTCCTGGTACAATTTCCTAGTAGCTAGCACCTTCCTCAATAAATTAAAAGTGTCTGCTTTTTCTTATTTTTTATTTCACTACCGCACAGTTCCAACTGCCCGGAGCCACTACTAATTGGGGTATGTTTCGAGGTCAAAGGTAGTGGGTAGGGGAAGGAGATGAGGAAGAGGAAGGTTGGGAAGTATCTGGCTATTCAGGTCTCATCACCAAACACGACTAAAGCCATTTCAAGCAACGTTTCGATTCTGAATGGTGGTCTTTCACCAGGCCCAATATTTAGTAATAACAATAATAATAAATAATATTTGTGTAATTTGTATAGCGCCGGTATTGAGAAAAAGCATCCCAAGAGCGCTGTACATATCTTAATTTCTGGTTAATATTAATTCTTGGTTTATATAAATATTTATTTTAATCAAGTACCACAATCACTTTACATAAAATTATGATTTTTATTTTATTAACTAACTAACCATCACGCTGTTTTCCGCAGGGGTGGGCAGAGAGAACGGACCGCCATATAAATCTGTCTTGACACACACTCATTAATAATAATATTTGGATAATTTGTATAGCGCCGTTTTTGTGAAAAATCACCTCAAGGGCGCTGTACAAATCTTAATTTCTACTTAATATTAATTCTTAGTTTATATAAATATACAGTATCATACTTTACCTGGCAGGTCACTTCGGCAGGACACAATCACCATATCATAATAACTTAAAATTTAGAATAACTTAAATTTTTATTTATTTTTTATTTTGTTTCTTTTTTTTTTATATTTCTTTATTATTATTTTTCATTTTTAGGGCATGAGGGCAAATTTAAAATAAAGTATATCGGAGGTATTTTTAATTTTTCGTAGTGAAGAACAAATAATGGTGATAATCTTCTAATGAATTTAAGGAGTGAGAGTCTGAAAAGTTTTCTTGGTTCTATTGGGCTTGTTACATCTTGATTATGGATATGATTTTCTGAAAAAATGAGTTTTGAGTTTGGCTCTTGCTTCATTGCTTCATTTACATGCATACATCGTCTCATACATACTCTTCTGTTATTCTGACTGTTCACATGACCCAATTCAAGTATTTGATTCACTCGATCGTGCCGTGTCTTCCTCGGGCGTCCCCGACTTTTTCTTCCATTCACTTTCGCATCATATTCTTTTCACACTCCTTTCTTCGTTCATTCGCTCTACATGCCCAAAATTGTATTATCATTTTTTTTTTATATAAGACAAGAGGCGCGAGTTTTTTTTTCGCGCTGTCGGGCCAGGAACCTACGGGTTCAATTACCGTCCATGGATGGAATGTTTTTTTTATCATGAAGCACTGTGATTATGTACTATCAGCGCCGTGGCGATTCGCCGCCTGGAGCGAACTGCTCCAATTGCGCCTGAACAGGACCGACCCTGAGTACTACTGTACCTCATACATCCTATAATATTCCTAAACCCCTTTTCGAGCGAATAAGTACCTAGTCATTATAAGTACCTACCTACTCCACCCTATCACTGTCCAGTTGTCCACTGTAATCAACTATAATAAAAGGGAATGACTCGACATGACATGATTATACCTTATTTAGTGTGGAAGCCGTATAGGGCCTCCATCAATTAGCAGTACCTACCTTTTCCTATAGTTTTGCCACTAAGAACTCCGCTGTAACCTCTCTTTCTGTTGCATGTTTTGTTTATGCGAAAGGGGGAGAGGTTATAGCGGCTAGCAACGGTAGTGGCCGTTAAAGGGTAGGGCTAGACATGTGGCCGCCTGAGTTTTTGGCGCCTACCGTCGGCCTAGCCCTCGATTCTTGGAAGAAAAATGATTCACGTTTGGTCTTGCGTGACGAGACGGTATTTTCATGATAATATGATGTATACCTGTACAGTGTACAGCGTCAAGATGAATTTCAACATTTTTTTACTAGGTAGATCTTGAAGTAACAATATATGGAGAGAGAGCTAATTCTTTTTACCCAACCTATACAAATTTGGCATAAATCACCTACGGGTTTTTTCGTCGTACGCCGTGAGAGAGAAAGAGACAACAAAAATAACACACCGCTTTTATGTTCTGTAAGGATGATCTTGGTCTCCCGCGTTTTCCGGGGACTCCGCCCACACGTTTTGATATGCGAATAAACTGGACATAACTCAACGGTTTTTCAGGTTATATGCAATATTTTTGTTTATAACAATACTGTGAAAATGTGGTTATACAAATGAACAAAAACATTATGTTGACATGTGCTATGAATGGATGTATAAATACTTTAACCCTAGTCCTAGCCACGCCCAGGTCTAGCCGAGTCAGAATACTGATCATCAATACTGACTACAAATAGTACAGAAGCGCTCCCTCTTGTATATTATTGCTCTCAGAGGTAGATACTTCTTCTATGGGATATTTTATTCTTATTTTTACTCTTTCATTGTGCTTTACCATTCACTCTTTTATAATGCGAGTATTTTAACAAAATTAAAAAAAAACATTGAAAGGTTCTCATTAGATTTACGTCTGCCACTGTAGGTATTCTGTAAAATTTATGACATGGAGGGATTAAACTGGGTTAGGTTAGGGTAGCTTGTGTTAGAATCAAAAAATATAATGATATTGGCTGCCCCCGTATTGTCATTGGAAGTATTGAAACTGCAAACAGTAAGGCAGCTGTTAGTAGACGTGATACTTATAAAAACTCAAACCAACTAACCATCACGCGTTGTGGTAGGCAGAGAGGACGGACCGCCATACAACTCTTGTCTTGGCTTGCTTCATTTACATTCATACATCGTCTCATACATACTCTTCTGTTAGATTCAAGTAATTTGATCGTGCCATGTCTTTCTCGGGCGTCCTCGACTTCTTCTTCACTCATATATAGTTCATTCGCTCTACATGCCCAAACCATCGCTGCCCCTTTCTTAATCCCTGGATATCCACATTTGTAATACGGTCATACATGGTTTTACCGCACATCCGCCTCAAAGATCTCATTTCCACAGCATTCAGTCTACTTTCATCCTTCCTCTGCCAGTTCCATGCCTCACCGCCATACACTGTTGGTATAAGCACCCATTGTGGACTGCTATTCTTTGGACAATTTCTTATTTTGCCCCAACATGGAGTTTCCTGCATTCACCAATATCCTTATCAGCCTTTCCGTCTCTTGTAAACATACTTCCTAAATACACGAACTCATCCACTTGCTCCAAGTATTCATCATTCACAACTATATTGCACGCTGTTCTCGTGCCTACTTATAATTATCCTTATAATATATTATATTTTCCGAGAGTAACTGTGTGGGTTACTACTAATCTATATAGATGATGAGCTCATACGTTTTGTGTGGATACAAAAACACCAAATATTACGGGAAAATTATTTTAGTTTGTTTTCTTGAACATTATTTTGAACATGACCCACATTAATTCTCTACAAAATTGCATTCCAGGGTTTGGTCGGGGCTGGCCTGAGTGACCTGCAGAGACCTGCGGATACCATATCTGTATTCCAGTCGGGCTCCCTGGCTGCCACAGGCTTCATCTGGTCCCGCTACTGTCTGGTCATCATCCCCAAGAACTACAGTCTGTGTGCGGTGAACGTCTTTGTGGGACTCACTCAAGCTATCCAGTTCTACAGGGCTCTGGCATATCAATATTCAATAAAAGAGAAAGAAGAGGTAACCACGGAAAAAGAATAATAGAAGAAATTCGAGTACTTAACAAACATTCCATAGAAGATGATTGATGTGACCGAAATCAAAAATGGTCACTTTTGTATATTTTATACAAATGACACCAGAGATTACCTATTATGTTATAATGAAGTTACGCTTTAATTAAGAAAACTGCATACCATACTTTCTCAATGGAGCTGATTGTCAGCATGAACTTGAAAGAAAATTCAAGAACTTGTAGTAATTATCAGGAAATGCCCAAAGTGCATAAAATGATAAGATGTTGCATTCATAATTAAATACTATGCAAACAGCTTGTATAATAATATACTGAAATGCAATAAATTCAATAAGAATAGCATAATACAACAACTTTATATCATTAGCTGCAATAAAGTTGTTGAATTAAAATGAGTTTAATGAATGCAATTTATTGCTTGAATTGAAACATTTAACATTTTTTTCAGAAGTTTATTCTGACTTGTTTAGTAGTTGAATTTGATACAAACACACAAATCATCATGCGGATGCAGAATTATCATACAAGACAATTCCATTGTCTTCTTTATGCAACTAGTTTTACTGAACAGAAAGATCTTTACTTGCATAGAATTTGTCAACTTATGCAGATGTGTACATCGTAAAAGATTCTTTTTTAATACCTCACATTGTACAAATTAATATTTAAAATGATCCTTTTATATTAAATAGCTACTACTTAAAAATGTACAAACGAGAAGGTGCTTTGAAAAAACCCCTAGTGAAATTATTGTATTTACGAGCATGTACTTAAAATAAGAAAACATACTACTTGAAACTTACAGTATGTTGTATGTGTTGATAAATAAAATACTCAAAACCCATCTGGCCTTATCAGTGACTAGCTAACAAGATAGCAGAATATTATCAATGGCAATGGCCTTTGCATTGTAATACACGCTATCCATTGTGGGAATTTAATCTTTCTTACACACTTGTGAAATAATATATAAACAGCGTAATAGACAAGTAGAAACCTGCCTCTACGAACTAGCATACAACAAGCAAGAAGTACTAAAATAATATTGCTGCTCTTGCACTTCTAACACCGATAAAAAAAGTTAGCAATACAAAATAATATTTTAAAATATTGTTAGATTTACAATATTTGTCCAAGCTCCGAAAAGAGGAACAATCAAGACAGTTTTTTTTGCACAGATAACCACAATATCTACAGTAGTGACGCCCCCAAGTGCACCGATAAGTTTATACTTTAAAGGAAATAACAACCTGATGTGGCCCTTCAATTTTTATTACCCAGTCTACACAAAAACCCACAAATCGTGGCAAAAAATTGATCTGAAAATAATCAGAAACTGTAATACTCCTAGTGAGCAATTTCTCATTAGGTAAATCAATACACGATTTTAGAAGTCAGCCAACTGTATCGGTTCTTATCCAAATGGGTGAAAATGAACCCTTCAATACCGATGATGGGTATTTAATAGAAGATAGCAAAACCTTGTTAGTGGAAGTATCCAAGCATAGGTAATCCTAGATCCTCCACCTGCTGTAGTGTAGTCAGATAAATAGACCTTATTGATTAGATAAAATAAATAATAACAAAAGTGTGGAATCACCTTGGTAATGGATATTGTTTTGTGAGTGAAGATTACAAAGGATTAAAGATGTGTAATAAAAAAACTGTGTTTGCAAGTATAAAATTTCAATTTATTTACCAATACATATAAAAACTATCAGTAAATAATGAAGAAAGATTATGTAAGTACATTTAATTCAGTCATTGTTAATATCGAACAGTGATCCTTCTCTGAATATATTTGGTATTTATATCAACAAGCATTAAATGCATCATTATTTAAGGTTAGTTCTTAGTAAGGAGGGTTAATTGAAGAAATGCACGTTCCAATCTACTCGATAATGAGCCCAATCATTTCACTCAGATCTATTGGGCACATTCAAGGCTTAATAAGTACATCTTACGAATAACAACGCCATAAGTTCATCATCTGTTGCCTTTAAAACAGTGGCACAATATGTATTTATCATAACTACAATCCAGATACCAACTGATACAATAACTCTCTTTCCTCACATGTAACTTGCTTGACACACTTCCAACAATCAATTTAGAGAATAAAACATTTAAAAACATTAAGAAGCTTATCAATATAACAATATACTGACATTGTTACGATACATAAGGCAAAAATCACATAAAATGATTCTCAAATATAAAGAGAGGAAAGCCATTGAGAATCCAATTTAGCACCACAAGTTAAAATAACACAAGCTCGCAAGACGACTCCCAACCGTGTGTTACTGCAACATTTGGATCAAGTCAAGTTATTCATATATCTTTAAAGACAAGCAAGCAAACTCCCATACTAAATATCTACGATATCCCCGTCCATACAATTAACAAATGATCGTTGTGCGTGTTTCAATCTTACACCTCCTGTTTTCGTAATATTACATTATAGTCCTAATTAAACGCCAAACAAACTATGTTTTATCACTCACTCGTGATTGAAATCAGTGGAAATTAACACAAACATTAAAATAAGTACCGAAACCAGCATTCTGCGTTTGTAAAACCACAAAATTGATTATAAAAAACTTAATTCTGATTTTAAGAGGTTATTAAAATTGCTGTAGAAAAGGGAAGACTACGGACTTTAGTCCAGGAAGTTTTTAGTATAATAGGTGTTTAGAATTATTTTTTATAACATTATTTAATTTGTCATGGAAATCAGAAAGGTATAAAAAAAATCACAATGTTATTAGGATTGTAAAGGTTAGTAAACATGGATTACATTAAAACTACAATTTAAAATTTGTTTACAGGATGTATAAAGCTTTGATAAAATAAGCCTTGCCAATAATCAAGATGTGACTTGAATAATATTATATCACAAGCCCTCGCATATCTGGACAAGTTAGTCACATACATATAATAAATCGTACATTACAAGACATGGGAATGCTACAGACGAAATGTTAATTAAAATGGAATGATTTTAATTGCAGTTTTTAATTATTTCTTTGGAAAAATGCTGTCAGATGCAATAAAAGTTTTATTTTCAGGGATTATAAAGTTAACGACTCGGGCTTGGTCCCTTGCTGCTCCAATAAAATAAAAGCGATAAGACAGAAGAAACACCCAAAAATAGAACAAAACAAAATGAGTCTGTTTAAAAAAGAAAACATTATTTTATGTCACTGAACTCTCTAGCAGCGGTTATTTTCCAAAATTGAACAGGCAAATCGGATTTATTTGCATTGGGGTGCAAAACAAAAGATAAAATGCATGTAAAAGAATACTGTGATGATACAAGGAAAAATAATATGTTGTATAAAGATAAGATGAGTTGTCATGTTGTCTTTAGAGCATATATAATTGTTGTATTTGCCAAATAGTAGCTGTTAGCAATAAAGGAGTAGTCTACCACAGACCGGAAGAGAAACCGCCTGGTGGCACCCTTATTCTGGCGGCCGGCTCGGAGGGTTTGGAGGCTTCTACAGCGACGGGTTTGGGGGCAGGGACACATACGGGAGCATCACCTGAAGGGCTGGCATCGTTCGATGCGCCATTTTGCTTTGTTCCGTTAGATTCCGCCTTCCCCATGATCTCACCCATCATCGCGGAGTTCTGCTGGTTGTGCTTCGGCCTGGGCTTCAGGACTGCCTCTTCTGCGGGAGCGAAGATATCGGTGTGGCCGCCGCCTGGAGGCTTCAGCACGCGGCTGGAGATCTTGGCGTCGGAAGAAATGCCAATATTGATGCTTGTGGAAGACATTTTCAAATGTGTTTTCTGGAAAAAAAAAAAAAAAAAGAAATATAGATTTTCAATTACCGTGACTCATGCACGCTTCCAGCAAATTCTCCGGTTTAACTATCTAAATACCGCCGCAAATAATAAATATTATAAACTCACGTTATTCTCTGGGATTACGATGCAAAAGCCGGCTACTCTTGTTGAGAGGAGAGTGTAATATAATGAATAACGAACTTGTATTTTCAAATATCAACGCCCAACAACGGCTAAGCGAACTATCCCCAATCTGCTTTTCACCGGTTTGAAACGGTAATGCGGATACGGATCGAAGAAGAGTAACGATATATATTTAGACAGACGTTCCATAGTGTTTCTCCCTCGCACTTGTAAGATATAAAAGAAAAGGGAGATTTTTTACGATCTTTATTATTTAGCGGGATTGATTAAGAAGTCACAAAAAAAACAAAATTCTACTTAACTTAAATTTTGTACAAAACAAAATTATTGAAATACAATAAAATATTTTATTATGTTCCTGTTATGACTTCACATTTCTATAATTTCAAATAAAATAAAATAAGATGTTGTTTTGACTTAAGTGATTCACAGGGGTAAATATTTACATACCTACTTATACAAACGGTTTTAAAAAGTCATAATATTGATTAAGTGCCTACTTTTAAGTAATCAACACGCGAGATCTATAAGAGAAGTCAAGTGGTTCAACTCATCTATTCCTCTCATAACGTCTCTTAAACTATTTCCGTACCAAAATAACACCAATATATTTTTGGCCCTAAACACTATTTGGATTTGACAACATTTTTTTTCTAGTTGTGGTGAGAATAAATCCACAAATTTCCGGATACTGAGTCTACGCTAATATTCTAAGGTCGAATAATTCCCTTTCACTTTCACCTTCAACTTTCAGATTGCTCACTTACATAATAAATAAAAAAATTGATTTATATATGAGGAGCTTAGAAGCAAAAGCAGCAATTTATAAAAAATGTTCTGTGGCACTGTCAACTTTTGAATGATTATTTTAAAGAAACAAAGAGTTTTGTATACTAAAATGTTGTTTACATTAAACTGAGAACAATATGTATCTAAATGTATCAACATATTCACGAAAAAAATGCGTAAAAAACCCTTTGTGATTAAAAAAAAAAAAAAAAAAAAATTGGGGAAAAAAGATTGCTTTTTTTGCTCCTATACCCCTGATATATAACTTATTTGTTAATTTTAGCATTTAACTTAAGATTATCTCTATTTAAAATATCGCTTTAACGTAAAATGTTCAATTTTAAATATTAAGCGTCTGAGAAAGCATGTACACCGTCGCTTTTTTGCAGTTAATTACTGTTGCAACTTGAAAGCATCTATTTTAAAACAGACTGTGTAGGTAAAATATCTACTACGTTTAATAATCTCGGGTTAGCAATATAATTTATCTCTCTTCAACCTAAAAAACAGTTTTCACCTATCGCTTATCAAAAAAATTATAATAGCCTTGAAGAATTTACGAAAATACTAACAAAAATAAATAAAAATTGAAGACAAAGAGTTTATTACCAAAATATTTTGGTTCATAATATACGATTGACTTTATTTGTTTGTCTATGGATTTATTATCTCTCTTCAGTTTTTTTTTTTTAAATATTATTGTCTATGGTTTAAGAACTGTCACTTAGTTCGCTTACTATTTAACATTTTTAGGTTATTTAAAATAATTAAAAAAATAACATTTTATTTATTGGGTTGAATTGCTGTCTCTCACTATGAATTTTATTAGGGTTAGTTTTGAATTTTGTTTGAATTAATGAAAATATCATTCATTAAAACTCAGTTAATATTGGTGATTTTATGTGTTTTCAGAATCCTCTGCGCCAGGGTTTCCTGTTGAGGAATCTAGGGGTTGAATCTTTTTTCTCTACAGCGGCAGAATCAGTACCGGCCCAAGTCTCAAGCATACAAGTATCTTCCCCTGTGGCAGAGCCAGATAAGTTATATAAACGAGTAGAACTTGAAATCAGGGGAAACGATAAAGAAGTTCTTAAAAGTTATGCATGGTTCTCTACGACCGCTGCGGGGCATTTAGGAGTTGAAGTTGGCAAAAGGTGATAAAAGAATGATCTGAAAGCAATATTGTTAATTATTGGAGTCATTAGGATGTTAGTTTAATGGAAATAGAAGTTGTGAACGCCCAGGAAGACATGGTACGATCTAGTGAATTAATTACTTGAATCGGATTATGTATGGGGGCTCAGTATAACAAAAGAATATCTATGAATGATGTAAGGAGTGTGTTTTTGTTTTTTTTTACGTGAATAACGCACAAGAGTCTCAACTGTTTCCAACCGTCTAGAGCCAGTGAGACTATGGCATCCCCAATTGGGGTATGTTGTGAGGCTGAAGGGAAAGAGATGAGGAAGGGGAAGGTTGAGAAGTACCTGGATATTCAGATCTGGTCACCACACACGGCCAAAGCCATTTTAAGCAACATTTGAATTCTGAATGGTGGGCTTTCACCAGGGCGATATTTAGAGTATCTACCACTCTGGAACGTGCTGCAAATATACTATATTTTATTATACATCAATTAAATGTGTTATGATACATATTAATTAAATAAAATTTATTTGCGCACGCCGGGTTCGAATCCGCGACCTTTGGATTCATAGTCGAGCGTCTTACCACTTGACCATGCAGGCCATCAAGACAGTTGTCAATGGTTTACTCCCTGCCTATTATGTGGGACATCTACAGGCATAATGTGAACCAATTCTCCAAAACAAAAGTGACTCTTTCATCTATTTCATTTTTCAGTTGGGCAATCCGAAAAGCGGAGAAAGAGCGATTCACCATGTACAAATGCGTCCACATTTTCAAGAGGCACAAGGTTCAGTACGAGTTGAGGACCTATTACCGCTTCATCCATCTCCACAAGTTGACGGGATCCAGCGCTGACACACTGCTGGAGTATTTGGAGAGGAACCTGCCCGAAGGAGTTGCCATGAAAGTCACCAAAGTGGAGATTCAGAGGCTTCCTGAGTATTTATTGAAACCCCCCAGCAATGAGCAGGATCCAAATTAAACGTACAATATTAGTTTTAGAATTCTCTATTTAGTTGCAATAAAAGTAATTTTTAGTATATAGTGTCTTTTATTAAAAATAAATAAACTGGTGTTTGTTTAGGTATGATGCATTTCTTGCATACATCATGTTTCAAGCTTATTATTCAACTTCAGAAAAAGAAAATTCCGGTGAAATTCAGAAAAAAGTTTAAGACTCTAAAAAAATCAAATCTAAAAATGATTCGTCGAGAGACAGATTATGTTGATGAATGATTCTTTTAATGAATTTAAGGATATGAGAGTCTGAAAAGGTAAGTTTTCAGTTTGGACCGAAATTCTGTTGGGCTCGTTATACAACTTAGTTCCGGAAGGAGTTTATCCAAGCCTTCGGCCCCGATACTCCGAAAGCGCGATCTCCAAACTTAGTATTTGGATTGCGTTTGGGTTCTATCAGCCTTCCGATAGCCGATGACGTTGCTGATCTAAGAGTCGACTGCCTTAGAAGAATGTTTTCTGGAAGTAGACGTATGCAAGACAAAATTATGTTATTAGTGACGTTTGACAAGTACAACACTATGGGAAGTGTATACATATGTACCAATGCACACAATTTAAGTTTGTTAGATTCAACTCTAACTGCCCGACCTATAAGTAAACTAACTGTGTGACTGTGGGATTGAATTCTGCTCAGCTGTTTCTTGATCCATGTGGTAAAAGAAATTTAGGATTTCCTTCAACAAGACAAAGTCACTGGGTCTAGCTTTGAGAATGCCTTCACACGGGCTTACTGAGAACCTGATAGATCAGCTTTAATTTGACTGCCCTAATTCCCATTTCCTCTAGTATTCATCATGATATGCTAAGCGAAGACAAATGATCCAGCGATGAGCGATTGAAAAAAAACGGGAGTTCGGTGCATTGGAAGAGCAAAGATAGACCCGGAACAGAGGTACTAACAATGGTCAGTGCTGCAAGCAATAACATTTTGTGAAACAGCAAAATTCATGCAAAAAAGCAGAACTTCCTAATTATTATTTTTTGACAGTGTTTATGTATAAAATTAAGTTGATTATTTAAGATTGCATTTCAATTTTAAATGAAAGGATTTGTTACTTTGTTTTGTGCGAGGGAACAAATATATTTGCGTTTATCCAGCATTTGCTACAAAATTATATCAATATATTATTTATAAAGTGGGAGAAAGAATAATGCAATATGATCATTTATAATTAAATTCATGAAAAAAAATGAATCCCATGATCCCTCTTTAGATAAAAAAAATAATACAAGGATTATAGAAACTCTCTTTATAACTGTTAACTTTATTAGTTGCACTTACAATTCTGAAATTGTAAAAAAAAATGTATCAATAGAATAAACAAATTATTTTTCCAGTGACTTATGTTCTGAAATAAAAAAAAAATATATATTTTAGGAAAAAGGGTTAAGTATTACATTTTTGAAAAGTTCATTTACAACAAAATTATATGAAAAACATAACCTTGCATAAATTTACTTATACTTTAGGAACTAGGTACTCACATATTATTTTTTCCTTTTCCAATTTTAGAAAGAAAAGTTCTTAAACAATCATCGACAGATTTTGCAAAGTAATCGTTCTCCCTCTTTTCGGAACGATTTCGCCGAGAGAAGTGAAACAAAACAATAAGCGCGTGTCTGTGCCGAAATAAACATGGCCAACCCATACGAAATACGCCGTAGTGCATGGCGGGATTTTCGTATATGAATAATCGTAAGAAAAAATAACGAATCTCTTTATAGATTCGCATGTTTTGTCTAATATGTTGCAATAGAAAGCATTGCGGAACACCTGTATTCCGTAGGATATCCGACAAATGTTGTCAAATGCGTTTTTCACGTGCATGTCATTGAATTTATTTATAATACACAGCTCCAGGCTAGAAATAGGTGCACTTCGGGTTCTCCAGGCATTGGTAAAAATAAATCAGCCTGGATTTATTTATCTGTCTCTTTACTAGTTAAACAAAATTGTCAACTGCAAGTCTGCAAATATTTACGGTATTTCATAATATTGTAAAACGTTATTAAAAATCAAACAGTTAGCATAGAAGTGAATGCGCACGACAATGTTATTTGTTTTAATGTTTTCAAGTAATAATATTACCTTACTATCTCGTTATGACAGAGATATGTGTTTTAAAATAAGTTGAGAGCGTTTTTGAAAAGGCTGACGCAGTTTTTTGCCCTTACAGATGGAAAACGAATCATCTCAGCAATTTTGTCTAAGATGGCATAATCATCAGGTGTGTATTTACGAAATATTTTCCTAAGTGAATTTTATAACAATATAAATTTGCAGAACTACCGTTTTTTCTGAAGAATTTTTTGCGATGTAATTTCATTTTAGTTTTTTTACATTTTCAATAAAATAGTAAAATTCAATATTTATTTTGACACTATTTGAGTTGCGTGTTTGAAAATCAAGCGGCAGTTTTATAAGTTTTGAGTTTCTAGTTTTTCCAACAATTCTTAGATTGACTTACCCCCAAAAACATGTATCTTTATACATTCGCAACGTTGATTATATATTTTTTCTAAGTTTGACATATTTATTTTTAAATTCAATTCAATATACTGATATGTAATGCAAACAAAACATACTGAATTATTTTTATGCAGGTTAAGTACGAAGACGGTAATAGAATTGATGACATTATCTGAATTTGACACAATTTTATGAAAGTTCAAAGACAAGTTTTGAAGTCGATTTGACTTGCAACAATTAGATAATTACAAGAGTTCAAAAAAAATGTAGCTTTATTTTGTATTTAAAATATTGAGGTTTCATTTTTAAAAACATATTGTTTAAAAAGTTTTTAGATTATACAGACATTTTTCCATAAATTTGTAGTTGTAACTAATGACATTACAAACTTATAGAAACATTATTGTATTAGAATATTTAAACAAAATGTGACAAGTAACAGACATATGTTCCCAGTAAATTCAAACATTGGTCATGTATGACAAAGATGGACATTCAAAGAATATGTGTTTATGGACGAAATAGACATAGGACCGGGTAGCGCTGCATCAAAGAATAGAGAATGCCCTATAAGACGACCTACTGCCACTACATTGTCTTTCTTATACCAATGTGCTGCTACGTTCACTATTTCTAATGGCGCTTAAAATCTTCGGGAAACAGTGAAAATAATTGTTTTATTTAAAATAATAAGTAATTTGCGTGTACTTATGAATGAAATGTTGGTCCTTGGATTTTACTAGTGTTTTCAGTATTATGGAAACATTTTCTCATCACACACGAGGGCATTTTGGCATCTATTTATGCAATTTTTTTAGATATAGTATGCAGCCTCAAGCTTTGCGTGCCACTTTGAAAGTACTAAACTGTTTGCACCACAGTGCCTACCTATTGAAATTTGATTCTGTATTTTTTTCGCGTGCCACAGGGGCCAATAATTTATTGACGTAAAAATTATAGTATTCTACAAATACATATGTTATAGATTTTTTTTTTTTTACGTGAATACCGTCATTGGTGTAACCGTCTAGAGCCAGTGAGTCTATGACATCATTAGGAACAACAATTAAAATTTTTCTTGAAAAATGCATACTAAACTGTTTAATAATAACAATAAATGACCCCCACCATGTGATTATTTGATTCATGATTTCCAAATATAAGTTCTGAGCATAAACAATTTATTGATGATCATCAAAATTTTAGTATTCTACAAATTTATATGTTATAGATTATTTTTTTTTTTTACGTGAATACTGCACAAGAGTCTCAATTGCTCCCAACCGTCTAGAGCCAGTGAGTCTATGACATCCCCAATAGGGGCATGTTGTGAGGCTGAAAGTAGTGGGGAGAGGAAGGAGATGAGTAAGGGAAGGTTGGGAAGTACCTGGCTATTCAGATTTAGTGACCAAACACGGCTAAAGCCATTTCAAGCTACGTTTGAATTCTGAATGGTGGTCTTTCACCAGGACGATACTTAGAGTATCTACCACTCTGGAATGTGCCACAAATATACTTTATTTTATATCAATTATATATTAATTAAATAAAAATTATTTGCGCACGCCGGGTTCGAACCCGCAACCTCTGGAATTTTGATTCATTCAGACAAAAAATAATATTTTATTTATTTCTCATAACAGAGCAGTGTATTGGGAGGGCTGCCCGCCCTATTAGACTCGGGGAGACTAACCGATGTGACCCTCTGCGCGGGAGGCAGGTCCCTCAGGGCCCACCGCATCGTCCTGTCCACTTGCAGCCCTTACTTCATGGACATCTTCAAGGTTTGTAGAAAGGCATTAATTTTAATTTCACAATTTCCAAGAGTCCAAATAACAGAAGAGTATGTTTGACACAAAGACAAAGTTGTGTGGCGTTCTATACTGGAATGATGGTTAGTTAATTACTTGATTTGAAATTCATGTTGCTAGTCTACTACTGTCTTATTCAACCAAGTAATCTCTGGCTTATAAATGAAATATGTTCTAATGATTGTTTTATTTAACTGTATGTTCAGGAGTTGCCGTCCAGCCAGCAGCCGGTGATTGTGGTCCTCGGGGGCGGCTGGGCCGAGCTGTGTTGTCTGGTGGCCTTTATGTACGCCGGCGAGGTCACCCTGCCTCGCTCCCTGCTGCCCGGCCTGCTCAAGCTGGCCGCCGCGCTCCGTATCACCGGCCTCACCGATCTGAATGGGGTGGGTACGCTTTATTTCATCTTCCCCATGTTTCATTTGAGTCGGAGACCCATCGCTACGACATGGTATCTCCAGATGTCCCTGTCTTGGATTAATTCAGTGGCCTCCATCCATTACAAATCTTCATGTACGCTGGCGTGGTCGTTATTATCTTCATAGATGACTGTGATGTCTCAGATAAATAGTTCCCTCCAACACTTTCCTATATAAATGTCTGTCAAGCAACATGGCCACCGATCTTGTTTAAACAAAATTAATTATATGGTGGATGTCTATTTATTTATCCAGTGCCAATTTCAGAATAAGAAATTGAGTAATGATTGATTGTTATTGGTATGAAGACAGTTTGCATAGCACCCATAAGCACTCAGTCCTGAATGGAGTCTAAGTTCACAGGAGTTGACCATTTATCCTTGTTTCACAATGTGACATTCTACTCCCCAGGTACAGATACCTTTTTCTCGCATTAAGGCTGGACATTTCCATTGTAGAGGTGATTAGTATGTCACTGACATAATTGTCATTTTAAATTTGTTTATATTTTCAGAACATACCAGAAGTGCCGCCGCAAACTGAATTTGAAGACTCGTTCAATTCAAAGTTTGAGACCAATTACTCGCCCGATGAAACGACACAGAACCGACAGAACGACAGTGCTAGCAGCACTGAGAACCTCACCTCCCCCTTCCAAAAGTCTTTCGAGACCCACCTGGCTGCCAAGAGCATGGAGCCACTTCAGTCCTTCAAGAGCGAACCACACACTCCCCTCAGTGAACCGTACCAAGGTATACAAATACTCGACAACCTCACACTTACACACCACAGAGAAAAAACATTTTCAGTAAAAGAAGAATTATTGTTTGATACAGATAAGATTGAGTATGGCACAAGAAACCTATCTTTGCGAGAAGGGAAGAGAAGTGGAAAAGGCAACGAGAATAAGAGATACCTCAATCCGGTTCTCAATGAAATCGAACCAAAGAATAGGAAAATCGATAAAATTGTTGAGAGTCTGAAATGCAACCAGCGGAAGAGCCACGAAATACACTCATCAGTAAGTAGGGGCAAAACTCCACTAACCGGTGAGTACTTCAAATTAAAATAAATGCTAATAAAATAATGATGTAGTGTGTTATACAGTAATTATACTGTTTGATGTTTTCAGACCTCCATAAGACTTTTCTAAACCTCTCTTCATCCAACATGGACCAGCTGGAAAGGATAAATTCCGCTCAAAAGCTGTCTTCCCCCGATGTACTTTCGAGGAGCAAAGCTGCTGATATCTTCGCGGGGAGTAACATATTCATGGAAACCGACCCCGATAATATCATAAGCAGCGACTTATCCACCGCCAACGTGCCCAACACAATCAAAACCGAGACAGACTCTAGTCCGGAGATAATCCCAGACTTGAAATACATCCCTCTCTCACCGGGCATTCAGTCCATCGGGATTCATTCCCCGACCAATACAAAGTTATACGCCACTTGTTACGTATGCCACAAACAGTTGAGCAATCAATACAATCTCAGGGTTCATTTGGAGACTCACCAGAACGCTAGACATGCCTGCGTGGCTTGCAGCCATGTCTCGAGGAGCAGAGACGCTCTGAGGAAGCACGCCTCGTACCGTCATCCTCAACTGAACACTTCTCACGGCGTTGGGAGACCTTGCAAGGCCAATCAGAACACCCTTCAAACACCACCGAGTGTGTCTAACATCTTTAACTTCCCGAGTCCCGCTGTAGACGCGAGTGAATCCATAGATCTAAGTGCAGCCACCAATACGAGACATTTGAGTGGTCCGGACATCACAAGTGTTAGTAACATCAGTCAGTCGTTTATTTCTATAGAATCTGACAATAATTCTCTCAGCAATAGTACCAAAATGCCAACAGACAAACACAATTTAAAGAATAATTAATTAAACTCACTGATAACCAAAATCTAAGTGCATGTTTTTAAGGTTTTCTCCATTTGCAAACATAACTGAATTATTTTTTTGACTTGTTAGTGTGACAATTTAACAAACACATTTTAGTAATAATATTCACCGCCCTTTTACATAGCTATTTTAGGAGATTGAACATACAAAAGTATACTATTATTATTATGATTCTCCTCAATCAAAGAACTATATTTTATACAAATGGTTTACAATACATATACACAAACTAAAAAATATATACACAATTTACAAATTATCCTAATTGGGATTTACGACGTGAGAAGAAATGCGTTCAAAAGACATAGATAGTACAATTTTTTCACTGTTATGGTACAATTTTTATAGTTAGTTAAATATTTAAAGAATTTAAATGGCCGTTTCATAATAATGGAAGGTCCTCAAAATGATCCTAAAAAAAAAGTTTTTGGATTCTTCTGCTCATTTTTTTTTACATATTATGACAGAAAAAAACAATTTTACAGAATCGAGATCATAAATTTAAAATCACACCAATGATTATATATTTTTAAAAGAAATCAGATCTCAATAACGTAGATTTAAATGAAAGAAATATAAATTATTCTGTTGTACGATGATTCGAGGTGAAACAGGGTGACTCTAGTCATTATCAATTCAATGAGATTGTATAGGGATAATAATAATTAAGTTTAAGTAATTGAAATGTAAACATTATGCTTTAACTATTACTTGTTGATATATTGATTATGGGGATTGTTATTTAGTTTTAGGAATGTTACATGTTTCTGTGATACACCGGGCGTTATTGCCTTGAAACTTCTAACTTCGCATAAACTTAATTATTTTAAATAAAAATGATGATGCTTTCAGATTTTCTTTTATTTTGTATTCAAACACATTTTTTACATGCATGTAATATGACAGTTCAATATAAATTTGTAAAAACTAATTCATGATAGTCGTATATAAAACGTATCAAAAGTTGTCTTTGCAGGTTTCATTATGAAATACTCCAGGTTAAATAGTGCGGTTATGGACGCCTTATAAAAATAATTATTACGGAATACGCTATTTTCAAAGTTCCTACAGATTATTGTTGAAGCCCTTAATTGACATAAAATATATTTTTTTATTTGATATAAGTACAAAAAAGGAACTACATAATTGTAAAATATATTAATTCAATTGCTACACATATTTCCCAATATGATGAAAAAACATTCTCATTAAAATGATTAGCGTATCCAAAAAAAAAGCTTTTTGTTAATAATTTAGCCATAAACAAATGATAATAAAAAATAATGTAATTTTCAAACATTTTATATTATAATGGACATTTTTTTACTCAAACTGAAATAAAAAATATGTTTTTTAACACATTCTCGTTTATGAAACAAGAAAGGTAACGTTTAATATTTCCCGCAAAATGAAGTAGAAAAGGTAAGTAGACATGGTTTTATGATATTTCAAAGCATTAAATTAGTTGACAATATAAATAAATAATGAATAAATGGTAAAAATAAATATATTACGTTTAACATGATCAAAGACTAATTTGATGTTAAAAAAAAAACGAAACCATTAAAAGATACAGAGTACAGTAATTAAACAAAGTGATTTTATAGCCCATACAAAATATGATAGTAACAATTATATTCCTGCAAGAAAAATACCGGAAAAAAAATAATAGTACGTTTTTTCATATGAAAAAGATATTATTAAAAAGAAAAATAATAATTATGAAAAATCGGTTTTCTTAACTGTATAAACACTTTATATGCAAATAAATTTGTTTGAAAAATATTGAGAAGAGATTTGATAAATAATATTATATTTAAAATGTCTTTATTAGCATTTTATATAATTTAATAAATGTATAGTAATAATCACTTCTTTGGTGACCTTTCTAGACTCCATGAATACAATTGGCAAGTGTTGAATCACCTTTATTATACATAAAATCGTTACCGGACAAAGCTGGAAGGTAATTATGTTACAAAAATTTCATCTTCGCCATTTACAGTTGAAATATTATAGTTACGGACGTTTGGGTTCTGTTAATATTGGGGTTCAATTGGCATACGTTATAATAATTGGCATGCACAAAAACCATGTTACATGTAAATCTAATTAAGAATTGCTTCTATTTCTAGATTTTTGCCATTCAAATATTAATTGCATAAAAGTACCTATTGTGATTCAGGAAAAGTATCTGAATGCAGAACTTTCATTACAGCGTGCGGTTGTCTCACTCATTCTTGTGCTAAGAAGCTTGACAGTGGAATGATTTGCCGTTAATTTGAGTTAATACAAAAAAAGAGTTCTGAATTCACACGCTGACATTTTTTAATGTTTTATTTTCTCCAATGAAGGGTATGCAGTAGCCCATCGCTATAAATAATTCAATTTGTAGTACAAAATAAATTTAATCCACTAATGGAAGAAAAGACAACGAAAACCTCTCATTAATTCCATCTGTTCCTTCATAATACTGTTAAGTTTCTCCGACTCTTGTTAATAAAAAAATTGTAAAATATTCAGTGATTATTCTATTCTGACAGGCCGCCATGACAGAAAAAAAAACTTTATAACCACTACTGACATAGAATTTAACTTCTGTGTGGATAAATGTAACATAAATGTCACCTAACAGATTCTGCTAAAATTCTGGCAAATGCCAAACATTCCCGGGTTATGAATAACCTGACAATATTTGAAAAACTCCTACTGCCATCATAATAAGCGGAAAATATTGCTTGTGCAATGTGATGAAGGGCTTAGCTAGCAGAGGAAACAACGCTTTTGTCCACTCAGCTACTAACCAGTTAAACTGCAATAGTTTGTATGCTGGTCTGCCTAATGTACATTTGAACGGACTGCAAGTACTGTTCAACAGAGTAGCTCGCCTAGTATGCGGTGCCATCAAATATTTCTCTTCTACGTGATTGCCTACACTGGCTTTGAGTCACAGAGTTCAGTTTAAACTTATGCTGTATAAGGCACTGAACGGGCTGGTACCATCATGACATTGACAGATCTCTGCATGAGGGTTTGAAAAAAGCCCCTTCGATGTGATTTTTCACAAAAACGGCGCTATACAAATTATCAAAATATTATTATTCGATAGTTTTACAGCTGTCATATAGGACATATAAATACCACATAATTAGATTGATTGAGTGATTTTTTGTCGTGATTTGGTATCAGGTGGTCAAAATACGAATTCTAAATCAATGCATCCTCGAAAATTCGAAAATAAAAAAAACTCACAAAGCAAACACAATGAAGCGGGTATAAACGGAAAAAGAGTCATTCAACACGAAATCATATTCATAATAATCAATTAAAGATAATACTATAGTTAATAAAAAAAAATTATATTTGTAATCTATAAGGTTGGCGTAGTGAGGTTAGGCTGGGCGGACACATCTTATGCCAACGGAACGTTCCATAATTTGGTGTTGCAGTCTTGTCCTACAGATACAATAGTCTCGTTGTCTACCCATTCGAGGTCTGTGATTTGGCTCTGGGGATGAGCGTCTGAAAATAATAAATGTATGTTTAGAGAAATGATTCATTCAAATAACAACAGGTTTGCGGTTTTGTGAAATGTTATGGCTGTGCCAAAATGTACGTCGGTATGTGGATACATTAATAACACTGTATTATGAAAGCAAAGTATTTTAACGAGTACCGAAGATTTTTTCTTCACTAAAATGCTTACAATAGTAATTGATTTAATAATAACAATAAATGACCCCCACCATGTGATTATTTAAAACATGATTTCCAAATATAAGTTCTGAGCATAAACACATTAATTGATGATCATCAAAATTTTGTACGCATTAATTTTATAACAGAATGAAATCATTTTTTATTTATTTTTTACGTGAATACTGCACAAGTCTCAACTGCTCCCAACCGTCTAGAGCCAGTAAAACTATGGCATCCCCAATAGGGGCATGTTGTGAGGCTGAAGGTAGTGGGGAGAGGAAGGAGATGAGGAAGGGAAAGGTTGGGAAGTACCTGGCTATTCAGATCTGGTCACCAAACACGGCTAAAGCCATTTCGGGCAACGTTTCAATTCTGAATGGTGGTCTTTCACCAGGGCGATACTTAGAGTATCTACCACTTAGCATTATATTAATAGGTTAAGTTACATAGCCTAATAAACAGAATAACAATCACATTTTGAATACCAATAAGATATATTATATTCTGATGCTAATAATAATATCTTGACCAGATTGCCAACATATTTTTGAAAACCTGTAAATTGCTGCCAAACTTTCGATGTTCATATATTATTTTTGGTGGGAGAAGATACATATTTGGACATAAAATCACTATTCATTTGGTGCTCAGTTAAACACAAGCCATTCATTTCATACCTGTCTCTGTTTTGAGTCTAAAATCTTTGAAAATGGGTACAAAAAATAAGTTTAACCTTTGGAATGCCGGATTCCTGCAAGGTACAATTTACGTTGTACCTTGCTGACTATAATTTCGTAATAACTCACTTGTGTTTAAAAAATGATATTCTTTTTCTTCAATCTAGTTTATGACTTTAAACAATACTAACACATGGAATAAATAAAATATTATGAATATTCCATCACTTATGTCCCCAAGTACATTTCCATGTGTAAATAAACACTCGAAACATCAATGGGACAGGGATAAATCGTCGAAGTTTATTTACATACTCAGTGCGAACAAAAATATCAAGTTTGATTAAAAACATACCAAAGTAGAGCTCTTCAACTGTGGTGCGGATTTTGCGGCGCCATACTTTTAAAAGGGTCTAAGATTAAAAAAAACTACACTTTAAATTTAATAAATAAAATTGTATGAGGTTTTATTTCATTGTAAACACTTAATGTTTTTTATGTCGATAAATTTTAAAACAATCATTTTTTTTTTTGTTTTTTAGATTCAAAAAATGTTCAAAAACATAGGTTCGGCGGTATCTTCAGTGAAACCGGTATCGATTGATACCTGATGCGAAATAGCACTAATTATTTATTTATCATTAAGACCGCTGACCCGACATTTCGAAATTCTGCAATAACACTTATTTAAAATGGATACGAATTCAAAAGTGCAATAACTTCACATATGGTTAAAACGTCATTTTAAACACTTGATTATTTTAAAACAGCTTTTGAAATTAAAAATAGTATAAAACTTCGATAAAAAACAATATTTTTTTACTAGTTTAGATGTTTTAACACAGAACCATACTAACTATTGTGATAAGAAATTATAATAATTCACGTCCACAAAATGGTGAACAACAATCGATTGTCTTAGAGAAAATCTTAGAACGCCTCTGTAAAGAGCCGGAAAAAATTCAAACTGACTGAATTTATAAGAACCCCTTCAAACCTTTGTATCATTGCTAGTAGGATTACCAAGATGTCAGTAGTGTTAAGATTTGTCATTTTTTAGAAGTATAAATTTTACCGTCTTCAAGAATGTTTCATAGAATTAACGCCAGAGAAACTTTCTTGGCGCAACAGTGCGCTGTCCGGCGTACAAGGCAAGCATGACTCCCGGGTGCGCTTTCAGCGTGGAAAGAGTTAAAAAATGATGTTTTTTTCAATTGTACAATCTTCTCAGATAGTGTCTTTGTGAATTTAAAAATTTGTATTAAGTGCTTTTTCTGGAATAGCTACTTATATTTGGAAAGTTGATTTTTTTTTCCCTCATGTAAATAAAAAAAGTTTGATAGAAATGCGAAGATTTTTTTGGACGTTTTATTGGTTAAATACATTTACTTCCAAATAAAAATAAAATTGTATGAGGTTTTTCTGTAAATACAAGCAGTAATGTCACTTTAAAAAACATTTTTACAGCTATAATGACGTAAGCAAACTTCAAATATTTATTACTCGACTTGTACCAAATTTAACGCAATGCAAAATATCTGTATGGATTGATTATTTTGTTGACAAGCGATTATGATTCATTTACATATGCAAATAACAGGTTTTTAAGGATAAAAACTTCTGAAAAGATAATGATGAATGCCCGCGTCCTATAGAACCCTCCAGCACACTAGAGGTTAAAAAAGTTGTTTGTTAGTTCCTCTTTTGGTTGCCTTCATAGAAAACCTTGTAAGTGTGTAATTAAAATGGTTGCGTGGGTGTTGCCAGCTTACTTTTGATTAGTAGGTGCTTGGCGGGAAGGGCCAGGTTCCAGACAATGAGGTTGGTATCCAGAGAGCAGCTGGCGACACGGGACGAGTCGCTCGACCAGGCCACGCAGTTGACGCGGGCAGTGTGGTAGCCCCATTCCTTATTGTGGGCCAGCTGGAAGATTAATGCGTCCAATTAATATAGTCCAGATTTAATAAAATCTGTTAACAAGTTTGATGTTACAACAATTTTATATTTCGAATCGGTTGAAAGCAATGAACAATATTTTCAAACAGAAGAAGACAATATTATTTACTTTATATTGGAAAGATGTGTTTTGACATCCCCAAGGCTTTCGTAATCGATGGGGCAATGTACAAACAAAATGTATTTTATATTCTTAAAAAACATTTACTTTGTGGCTTGCCATATTTATAAATATAACATAAAAACTTTGTTTATAACCACTTTTAATATTCAATATTATGTCGACCAGTTTCGGAAGCACCCTTCCATCATCAGGACAATATTAATGTTGAATAATAAAAGTGGTTATAAACAAAGTTTGTTTATAAAATGTATTTTATTTGAGAAAATGAAGCATGAATGGAATTTAAGGTTAGAATTGTTTGAGAATATATTATTAAATTAAAAATAGCCTTTGTTATTGCATACATGGATTACAAAATGGGAGAGATACAGCATTTTTATTAAAACAAAAGTACTGCTGGGATATGGTAAAAAAAACATGGTCTTTTTTACTGATAAGTGTATTCCGAAGGGTTATAAATATTATAGGCAGTATAATTCAAATAATAAAGGAGTCTTACCGTCTTCATTTCCAAGAAGCATTTAAAAGAATAGAAAAAGTACAGTGTTAAATAATTAGGATTAATAAAAGGGTGCAAGGTGAAGTTTAAAGGATACCTATAAATTAGGTTTTTTAAAATCTATTGGTATAAGTGAGATATTTATCTAAGTGTAAATTGTAAATTTAGGAGTGGGAACAAACTCTAATATAATTGCAAATTTATTGATACTGCAAAATTAAGAGTGTTAGCAATAATATGTATTTATTGAGTTATGTGAACTTTTTTTTCAATTTCAGTGGAGCGTTACTTTTTCTTATTGTGCAATTTTCTAGAATAAAATACATCTGTGGTTTTAGATTAATAATATTGTAAGTGTAAATATTGTAGTTTTGTCATAAGTACTCGTGTCTTTTCATAAAATTTTGGATTCTCTTTCGTTATGTATTATAAATATGACTATAATGTCTTATAGAAAAATGGTCTATCAAAACAAAAACACCAGTGAAACATAAAGGGACAATTGACTGGAAATTGCCACCATAACACTATAATCTATTTTAATGTGTATTTCCTATGGATCAAAATATTGCTAGCGATAAACAGGTGAAATCGTGAATAAGCGTTCTCGTTGAACACGAGCGTACCTTGTATTCTTCACCGTACAGGATAACCTTGCGGTTGGCGTCACAGGCCACCAGATATTTCCCGTCGGGGCTGTACTTGCAGTCGGTCACAGGACCCAGGTGCTCCAGCTCTATGCCTGGCACGAGGGTGTTGCCTTCTAGGTTGTAGATGTGGACCTGAAATATAAATACATATGTAGCAAAATGTTAAATACATAAATAATTATTCATAGATCTGTTACATTTTAAATCTTCTTTTGACTAATTTATTCATAAAGTATATACATATTGTATAATTTCTTCCACGCTAGGAATTCAACTGAGTTGTGGAGCACATTTTTCAAATGTAGAGAAATCGGGAAATTCGTCAAAAGGCAAACCTGCATGAAAACTAAGAATTAATAGTAAGTAGAAATTAAGATTTGTACAGCGCCCTTGAGGCACAAAAACGGCGCTATACAAATTATCCAAATATTATTATTATTATTAAAAGAATTAACTTTACTAGATTTAAAAACTATATATCTAGTACAGCTGTGCCTCTTTTGGGGCAGTATAGTAACTAAATAAAAAGCACACATAATTAATCAAATTTGAAAATTATTAGGGATATTGTTTATTTTATTACAAATTAGTTGTAAAAGTTACGAGGAATGCAACGGTTGTGGTGTATGAATAACTTGTCAAGAAATATTTAAAGATATTCGTACAGGTATGGTCTTGTCTCCGCTGACAATTCCGATGTAACCTCACTTTCTGTTACATTGCATTGTTTATTATAAGGAGCGAGAGGTTACAACTGATATATCAGCAGTGTGCCTATAACCACATTTTTTTTTGACTAGGTCTTTAACAGTTTACGGATAGATAAAATATAAAATTGCCTTCTTATTTTTTTTTTTAAATTTAGGAAATTACACGCTTACCTTATTATCAATAGTGCCTCCAATTGCAACATGGCTGGTGTGCTGGTTGAAGGAGACAGAACTGGGTTCATAAGCAACGGGCACAGAGTACACCTTCTTATCGTCCACGAGCACAATTAACTGGAACCGAAATGATAACATAAAGAAAAATATTAAAATATAGAATCATTAAATGCGCCATTAAGTTTTTGGCACAGCTGTCAGAGGTATTCAACAAATGAAAGTTCAATTAGATTGGATGGTATTATGCATGCTTCAGTGAATTTGATGGGCAATTTGGGCCGATATTTAAATGAGATGTAAAGGAGCAATATTCATGAATATGTATGAAATCTCGTTTAATATTATGCCGATGTCTTTGGAAATTTAGGTTAGGGCGTTTAGACAGTGGCGTAGCGAGTTAAAATCTCCGTCTGCAGTGCAATGATCATCTGTATTAGCCCATCGACCGCTGAATTATTAAGCTATGTACTAAATACTAAATCCAATACATGTAACCTTTCGAGATATATATGAGGAAGTGTCAATCATCCGATGAAACCTGCAAAATCAACTTATTTAACTACATGGATTTGCTCTCTTTTGATTGATACTTTTTCTCATATTATGTTTGATTGCAAGAAACTCAGCAAAATTGTGTGAATAAAAGTATACTAATGAAATCATTTTACAAGTCAGGTATAAATTGTGCAAATACTATTTTTTCTGGTAATTTTTCCACTCAAACTTGTCTATTGATTGAGGCAAATATACGACAATTATATTTTTCTTCACCATAGGTTCAAATATATTTTTGAACCTATGGTGAAGAAAAGCAGTTTGATAGTTAAGTCAATGATACAAATATTTATAAGTAGTCCTCAAAGAAAATGATTTTTAATAAACAAGATTTTAAAATGTGAATTCTTAATCCTTTTCATTTGCAGGAATAGATTTATTGGGCCTTTAAGTTTTTAAAGGGTAGAAGCAAGGGCAGAACAGACTTGTCCAAGAGGCCGAGGTTAAATTAAAGACAAGCCTCCTTCTCTAGCTGCTCTTTCCTATCAACATGGAAATCTTCACTCTGAAGCCATAAAGTAGATAGGGGTAAATAGTAACATTGGAGGCACCTCATTAACCGTGGTGACCACAATGGTTTTCTTCTCCTTGTGGTAGTCCATGGCACGGGGCTGTGAGCCGAGCGCCACCGCCACGGAGCCGTAGTCTCCAGCCGCTCCTGCCTCACCGAGCCCCGCCTTTCGGAAGGTGTCGTCGATGCCGCAGGAGTACACCGCATCCGAGGAGCAGACCAGCCCGTTCGACCTGGTTGCCGTGACCCACACCGTTGACTCTATCATTGGTACCTTCAAGTAAAAACATTAAATTAACATTTTTACAAACAGCAAAAGTAAGATATCATTTTGGAAATTAGTAAATAAAAAATAAATTATCATGTACAGAGTTATTGTGGTTAATTTGAGATGTGATGGTATACGTATCAATTGTGGCTTTAGACACTTGTCGAGAAACCACAGGTTTCAAATGTCACACATTATTATACTATGTCACTTGTATTATACTTTGCTAATTACAATATTATTATGTTGCTGCGAACACACGTTAATTTGAAATATTTACACAAGACATGAAACGATCAAGTAAATCAAATACTTGAATCGGGTCATGTGAAGAGTCAGAATAACAGAAGAGTATGTATGAATGTAAATGAAGCAAGGAGTGTGTGCCAAGACAGAGTTATATGGCGGTCCGTCCCCTCTAAACGGCGTGATGGTTAGTTAGTTAGTTTGTCTTATTTTTATTTGATAATACTTTAAACATGTTTCTGTAAATATTTTGATTGTGTTCCTAATAAAATAAACATAAATAAATTACATATGTGGTTTAGATTGTAAATGTTAATAAAAGTAACATTAATCAAAACAATTATTTACAAACAGAAAATATGTCACTAATACGATATCAGAATATGCCATTTTGTAAGGTTCAACACCAACTTTGGGTGGAGTTTGAAATGACTTTAATAAAAAATATTGTATTTCTCCTTTTTAACTTCTGGAATACCGGATTCCCGCAAGGTACAATTTCGTTGTACCTTGCTCACTGTAATTTCATAATAACTCACTTGTGTTTAACAAATTGACGTTTTTGTCAATTATACTATCTTCTCAGATAATGTGCTTACATATTTTTTCGAATTGTATGTTAATGGCGTAAGTGGTTTTTTTGGAGTAGCTACTTATATTTGGTGAATTGGTTTTTTCTCCCTCATGTCACTAAAAAAAGATTGATTAAGAAATGTAATTTTTTTTTGTCGTTTTATAGTATTTTCGTGTGGCTGAATACATTTCCTTCCAAATAAAAATAAAATTGCATGAGGTTTTCCTGTAAATACAAGCAGTAATGTCACTTTGACAATCGATTTTTTCTGTCCCACTAACGTAAGCAAACTTCAAATATTTATTACTCAACTTGTATCGAACTTAACGCAATGCAAAATATCTTTGTGGATTGATTATTTTGTTGACAAGCAATCACGGTTCATTTAAATATGTGAACAACAGGTTTTAAAGGGTAAGAACTTCTTAAAATATAATAATGAATGCCCAGTGATTATTGGGACCTACGGCACAATAGAGGTTAATAACCTAGCCTAACAAAATTCCAAAATATTTGGTAGCTATAGTTCTTCTGGCTCTAGGTAGTAGAAATCTTCTGGCAAACAATAATGAAGAAAAGAAATTGCCTAGTCTTAGTGTTACTTCAGTTTTGATTGGTGAAAGCGGCCATAAATTCCACGCCATAAAAAAATAAAATATTACCAGTCTTAGCGTCCCACTTGGTGATCCACCCGTCATGGCTGGCCGTGTAGATGTTGCTTCTATCCTCGTTGAGAGCTAGTCTGGTGATGGGCTTGTTGTGTCCCTTGACGATGCGCAGAGGCTTGGTGGGGTCGTTGATGTCCAGGTAGTTGATGAAGCCGCTGAGCGATACGGACAGCAAGTGGGGGCCTTGCCACAGGCAGGATACCTGGAATTGTGAAGATAAATTTAGAAGCATAAGACTCAATCAAAAATAAATAAATAATATTGTGACAATCACCATTGTCACAAGAAACTCTCGTATACTAAAAATAACAACAAAAACACACAGAGTTGATGCAATGAATACATATATCTGTGAGCACAAGGAAGAATGGAATGAGCAAAAAAAATCAAGTTTTTATTTAAGTACGCAGAATTATTCCTTAGATACATATGAGGCTTGTAGAAACAAACACGGCAAAGTCCACCAATAATGGAAAATGAGTTAAATATGAGGTTCGAAAGAGTAAAAAAATGCTTAATGATGCAATGTTGCTTTCTAACAAATACGGCTCTAAACTATTTATTTTTACGGATTAAAATTGAAGTCCATAACAAACTCGGCAAAGTCCAAATCAAAGGCGGCAGTTTTCAAGCGGACCAATGGCTGTTTTCAAGATGGCGGCTCTTTATGTTTCATACAACATGACAACCGGATTGTCTCCTCAGCTGCTTAGTTTCTAGGTGTTTTTTACTATATTTTCGTAATTTTTTTATTTTTATGTATAGTTTATAAAAATGGAATGTACCCCCAACGAAGTAGTACAAGAATCGGCGAGAAACGCATAAAACAGCCCCAAAATTGGAAGATGAACATTGCTAAAAAACAGAGGTTATTACCACTTTGTTTTTGTAAAAGTTGAGATATTGACAATTTCGCAAATTACCGAAAATGTCCGCTGACGTGCATAATGAAGTTTTGTTTCTTGTTATTTTTTTTTTTTTTTGACTTACTAAACAGCATAGTGGTAAAATAAATGAGTTCTTACTTACGATTTAGAGTTTTATTGAATAATATGATTACTTTATTAGTAGTTATTGTTCTGTCATTAATATTGTAGAAATCATTACTGTATGAAAAATGTATCAATGATAATTCCAAGCAACATAGAACCCGGAAAAGTTGTTTTGAAATCGTTAAAAGTGAGAGATGTTTTGATCAAGCATTTCGGTGATAACTGGAGAAATCTTCCTGATCTTGAATATTATTCCGCATTCATATCTTATTAAACCTTTAAAACAATTTTTTATAAAAAATACCATAATAATAGTTATTATTTTTTTATGATTTTTTTTCTTGATTTTTTCGTTTTTTTTTTAAAATTATTAATTAGGTCATCATAACTTACAAACTTTTTCAAAATATTTTGTAAGATATTATTGTTTTGTATTTCTATCAAAATAAATACTTTTTTAAATATAAAACTATTTTGTTACTGACTTTGACTGCAACCTTATGAAAAAACGTGTCCATTTCAAAACTGGCAAAGTCCAGTTGTGTTGAAAACAAAAGCGGCAGTTGTCAAATGTGAACAACAAACACGGCAAAGTCCACTATTAATTTGAATATATTTTTTGTTTTGCACCAGTTAAACTAATGTATCAAGAAGAAAATTAATGTTTTTAGTAAGTACTATTTGTCGAATTTATTTTAGTGACAGTATCACAAGTAATTTTTAAATTAAACGTTTTTTGTTCTTCCTTGAAAACTGTAGTCAATGGACTTAGCCGTGTTTGTTTCTACAGGCCTCATATCTAGTAAGGAAAAATGAGATGTGTCAGAAAATAAAATAATGTGCTATTATTTTTTAAAAAAGACATGTGACATGATTACATACAAAAAACGAAATTCCAAAATTTTGTTTTGGCTCTCCTGAACATCAGCGCTTATTGACTCATTCCGTTCTTCCTTGCGCACACCGATTTGTAGAAACTTGCATCAGACGATTTGTAATAAGTTAACTTTAAAAAATTAACTTTAGTTTCTATCTAAAATCATAGCCACAACACTAGCCTTTTTAGTGGAGAAGAGGAAGGTGAGAACAGCAATATTTAGATTCTGAATAGTGGTCTCTCACCAGGGCAATACTGAGAGTATATTTTTTACTCCTGAATGGGAAGATTAAAATATATATCGACTGTGTTTAGGTGAAAGGCGTTATTTCACATTTTTTTCAAGGAAATTAGACCTTAGTGATAACATAACGGTCATGCTGTTATGCTCGACACCTGATTATAATTTATTTAAATGGTGAAACGGGCCGAGAATCGGTAGTTAATGGAGGCAATTATTTGATGTGGTAACAAAAAAAACCATAATGGTGCTAATCAAGCAATTTGCGACGATGTAAAATGTGACAGTAGTTCAAACCACTAGGCCTAAGTTTGCAAAATACATGTGGAATAACGCCTTTCTACTAAACACAGTCAATATTTATTCTTCCCTCTATTTGGATGGTATCCTTGGTTTATAATATATACATCTAATTATTTAGCTTTAGTTCGGTTATTCGTTTTCTGAAAATGCTTGTCTTAAAACAATAAAACCATTTTTTTAGAGACGCATCAATACATTCGCATCCGTAAATTTTTATTTTCCTTATACAATGGAAATCCAAAAATGCCTCACTAGGCAAAGTCTGTTTGGAGGCGATTGACATATTACTGACCTGCTGATCGTCCACAGTAGTCCCCATGATAAACTCGGTGACCAGCTCTCGGGTCTCAATGTCCCACAGGCGACAGGTCTTGTCTCCAGAGCAGCTGAGGAGTTGCTTGCCGTCCGGAGACCAGGCGATTCCATAAACTCCCCCTTTGTGGGCTGGACTGCCAATCTGGAACAGAGAAAATGTTGCAGTTGCAATATTACACACTATTCGGGCAGTGAACTTGTGCGGATTTTAATAATTTATGAATAAGTAAAAAAAAAATAAGGAAATAATATTAAGACTGAATTTATGCTTTTTATTTATTTTTTACAACCAGGATATTAATTATATTTTTGCTACTGCAGTCAATATATTAACCATGGTAAGGCAAAAACCATTTATTTTTTGAAGGAATTACCGCACAAGAGTCCCAACTGCTTCCAACCGTCTGGAGCCAGTGGAATTATGGCATCTCCAATTGGGGTATGTTGTGTGACTGAAGGTAGTGGGGAGGGGAAGGAGATGCGTAAGAAGAAGGTTAAAAATACCTGGCCATTCACATCTGGTCACCAAACACGGCTAAAGCATTTTCAAGCAACGTTGTGAATCTGAATGGTTGTCTTTCACTAGTGAGTGTATACCACTGTAGAACGTGCTGCAAATATACTATATGTTATCTTATTTAAAGAATATGTAAAATAACACAAATAATTTATTTGCGCACGCCAGGACTCGAACCCGTGACCTCTGGATTTCTTTGTCAAGCGGCTTAACTATTCAATCACAGAGACCGTCTTAATAATGAATTATTTCTACATGTGTGAAACTGTGGGTACACAGAAGAGTTTAATTTATCTATTTAACCTCAAATGGTGAGGTTTGTTAGAGACTTCTCTGTTTGCAGGTTTTGTGGCAGTTCAACTATTCGGAAATTAGAAACTGGCAATGTTGAGAAGGTTGCATCGTGTGTTGTGGCTTACCTCCCCCTTCAGCTCAGAGCTGGTTCCATCGTACAAGAAGATCTTGCCATCAAAACCGGCTGAGGCAAACAGACTGCCATTGGGAGAGTATCTCACAGCCTGGACGAATCTGGTGTGATCCTGGAAATTTAACAATAATATTTCAAATAAAAATCAATCACCAAATTTTCAGGTTATCAACTGAATAATTGTTTAGTCTCAGAGCAATAACATACCAGGAGGGAGCGCTAGTGTAGTCAGTATTGATGATTTTTGCCTGACTGGAGTGTGGCTAGGGCTAGGGTATTTATACATCCATTCATAGCACATGTCGACATAATGCTTTAGTTTATTTGAATAACCACTTTTTAACAAATATTAATTACTAACGAAAAATAATAAAATTTAACCTAAAAATATTTCCGTTGAGTTCTGTCCTGTTATGCGAAAATAACAAAAAACGTTGAGTTCTGTCCTGTTAGTCGCCGGAGTCGCGGGAGACGGAGAACATGCTTACATTCCTAAAAGTGGAGCTATATTGTGTGAGAACTTGTCTTATCTCTTTCCTTCTCACAGTTTACGACGTAAAAACCTGGAGAAAATGATTTATCGTAAATTTTATAGGTTGGGTAAAAATGTTTAGCTCTCTCTCCATATATATTCTTGTTCCGAGTTCACAGTGAATGAAACAAAGTATGTCAGTTAATGAACTGAGTGCACATATTAATGATGAGTCCACATTTGAGTGCTTATAAAGGGTTTTGTCAAAGAGTATTAGAAAACACAAGGGGGCTGAAGATTTAAAGATCTCTCGACTACAGACAACCTAAATTCATGGCCCTGCAGGTGAACTGAGAGTGAAGTATACCTGCTTGGTGCATTTGAACTTGAAGGGTGGCCCCTCAAAGACAGCCACGGTGTTGTCCTCGGAGGCAGTCAGCACGCGGAATGGACGCGCCGGACGGAAGTCCACGGCGTTCAGGGGCTTGGCCTGACCGCTGATCTCTCCTACAGAGGTGCCGGTGTCTGACATGAAGACGTGGCCGAACCTGGAAATACATTAGACAATGTTAGAAGATTTTTTATAAATTTTGAAATTGTAACAGATTAAAGTAGAAAATCCTATCGGCGCTCTATGTTTTGAAGAAATCTGGCCTTTTTCTAGGAAATGCTTCCACTGCTAACCTCCTGCTGTCTCAATCGAATTCTTTATGCCCAAGGATGTGGTATTCATCTCTACACCTCCCAGTAACAAGTTTAGGTCTCTTCTAGAAAACAAGATAAATGGATCTATTTCTTGACGAACCCCCTTAGATTATAATTAATTGACATGCAGTTTGAAGAAATTGTGTCTACCTTACGGTTGCTTGCAGTGGGTAGTGCTAACATTTACAGTTTGGCGTATTTTATTATTCTACCAGCAAAATACACAAATAAAATTGTTGACAATTTACTGTAATGACTGCTCAGATATCCCTTATATTGTGAGGCCAACTGCTGAGAGAACCTGGAAAGTGAGATCTGATCATAAAACACAGCTAAAGCAATAAGCTGATAATAAATAAAAATAATGTTACCTTTCCCTTCCATCTCCCACCACACACATCCTCTGACTGTCGGCGCTCCAGGCAATGTCCTTGATGGGACCTCCCAGCGGCTGGAACTCATTCTTCAGGATGTGCTCCTTGTTCACAGTGTCCCAGATTCTCACCTTTCCGGAGATATCTGCAAATAAATTAATAAACTATAAAACTTATTGTCAATCTATCAATTTAGGGCCCCATTAATTTAAACCAAAAATATGACCTTCTTTCCATTTAGGCATTGGAATATAATGTTGTGCCCTAACATGAAGGCTCTTTTTTAGAAAAAAAATGTGATTTGATGTCATAGAGAAGGTTAAATATTATGTCATAAGGCTCTACACCCGTTTAACTATCATGCAAATCGTAAAAAAATGTTGTGAAGAATTTCAAAGTCCCGTACTGTGCAAGTCAAATGGCGTTTGCGCAGTGCGGCATCTCTAGTGAGTAATTTCAAATGTTGCCAGGGTAAATACAATATATGATGATATAATTATCCCATATTATGAGTAGTTTTTAAATGAAAAAGTGAATATTTTAATTAAATTTATATACAATATTTATTTTTACAGCGCCCCTTTCAGAGGTTTCACCTATTTTTTTTTCAGTATGAACGTGATCGGCGCTGACTAGATAGGGATTTAGATAAGATTCAATCAATTCAGTACTCGATAAAGAAAAGAGATTGCATATTTAAGTTTTATTATTATTATGAAAAATAAATAATTATGTGGCATATGATTATGTTCTGATAACATTTAAATTAATAGAAACAAAATAGATTGGTCTAACTTGGTTCTAGAATACAAACATATAGAGCCCAGCTCAGGCTTGAGGGTTTCATCGAAGCCTGAGTTAAGTTAAGCTTTTTCCAGCCTGTTTCCAACCTCCCACAACATAGACCTCTTCAAGACCCAGGATCACTTCTTCATTTCCTCAAAAATACCTTTCACACAGCATTCCCAAAGATCTATCGAGTTAATGTAGAAAAAAGTCAGATAATAATATAAAATTTATTGATAAACAATGTTAAGCTCAATAAAAAAAAACTCTAATGGCTTGATAACTGTCAATAACTTTCATTAGAAAGAAATATAGAATGAGTCTTGAACTTTTGAAAAAAAAAGTGGTTGGCATTATGTATTTATTAGTCGACAAAAAGTTGGTACATAATTTAAATGTGATACTGATACACAGGTGTGGTCAATGTCTCGTCATATAAAATCTCGATTGATAGTTTTAGATTAACCGTGAAATAAATGTATTGATCATTATAAAAAATCATAGGTAATTATTTCGTATCAAATGACCATATCTTTAATTAAATCAGGGGTAAGTTTAGCTTCATAAAAATGGTATTGCTTGACACCTCAATGATTATTTTTTTAACAAAGTTCTTATTCGTTCATGATCAAAACCTGCGCTACCTGATTACCATGTCAGCTTGTTATTTGTTAAAAGATAACATTCTGTGTCATCAGTCTATAAATAAATAATAATATCAATCGATCATTGATTTGTAAAGATAAAATTCAGAATAATCGTTATATTATCAGTCAGAGACATAATGTTTAAAAATACATGCAACCTTTTTTGGAAATTAAAAAATATACTTCACAATAGGCATCGAATAGATAAACTGATAGAAGTGTGTTTTTGGCGTATCTGTGTGTTCAAAATGAGGTCAATTTAATCTTATTTCGGGTGAAATTGATTCAAGATTTTCAAATATCGAATTTATCACACTTGCGAGGAGTTTCTGTTCTGCGACAATAAGAGTATTTTAAAGTGATTTTTACCTTGGCGATAGTGAGAATTTAATAAAACATCTGCAAAAAAGCAATAGATTAGAGTTAAAATTATTAATATAAAAAATAAAAAAAAATCACATTGCTTCATTTGCATCATTACTCATAAAATGGTTGCAAACATCACTTGTCCAAAGATAATAACAATTAGTTACCAACTTCTAAATTCACTCGATAATGTTTAAAAAATACTGTTACCATGCAATATGAAAGTTATACAGTGGTGTACAAGGCATCAGTTTTTGCAAAAAAAAATCACGGTAGAATCTTTATAGTAAACATAAAGAAACATATAATCTTTAAATAATTAATTAATAATGTCAAATAATGTAATTGATATTTCATCAGCTCTAGATTAAGAAAAGAAAAACAATATAGTTTTTCTCTCCAATATAATTATGGGCAAAACAAAATAATACATAATATTGGTACAATACGACACACTGTATACCAATGACAACCACCTCTGTAGCCAATGGCCTACGAATTTTATTTTCAGCCGAGAGGTTGTGGATTCGTTTCCCATTGGAGCTCAAAAATATATTGACATTGATTTAATTTAATATACCTATTACAGGTGTTGCTAGTTTGGATGATGTGATGTTGATTATTATGTTTGAAGATTAATAAGTAATTAAAATAAATAACACCCTCATACACATAAGCAAAAATACTTAGAAAAAAAAAGTGCCACAGTTAACGTAGAATCTTATCGCCAAAACCAGGAAGGATGAAATTATTTTAATTACCTTCATTACTTGTCAAATAATATGGACTACTTGATTTACACCAGTCATCCCCAAAGTGGTCTATATCAAACCCCAGGGGTCGATTTCAACCTCCAAGGGGTCCACGTCAATGAAAAAAAAAAATTGGGGGTGCATGAGACGTAAATGGGGGTCCACGAGAGTGGATTCCATTTAGGCAGGCCATCACCAAAATGTTGGTTAATTTTTTTGGGAGGATATTTTGTCGATTTGCTAGTACTTTTCGATTTCAAATCTCTACCGACTAGTGCTTTTTTTCGGAGAGGAATTTTTGTTGATTTGCTAGCACTTTTCGATTTGAGATCTCTACCGACAAGTACTATTTTTTGGCGAGTTCAACTTCAATTGAAGTGTTCACCACGAAGGGTTCATTTCAAAGAACTAGCAGTTCCTTAAGTATTCACAAAACTTCGAAGTTTTTCCCAAAGCTAAAAAAAATCAATATTGGGAAAGCAGGGGGTCTATACAAAACAGAAAAAATCGGCAAGTGGTCTACGGGACAAAAAAGTTTGGGTACCTCTGATTTACACAATCCATATTTATTGCCTTCAAAAAGACATTAATGTAATAATGTAGATACATATATATAAATGACGTACAAAGTTTATCCACAACAGTCACAGTAAACTCTTCTTCTTTGAAGTTGCAAGGGAGTGTCTGCATCGCATCAAGATGGTGTCGTCACTAAGCAAGGGCTTCATCTTGCTGCTGTTCGTTCTACCCGAGCTACTGGCTGCAATAAATACCATCAGTCATAACCCCTTTTCCCAGTAAATGATTGACTACATCAATGCCCATGCGAAGACATGGACCGCCGGAAGAAACTTGCACCCCGACACTGATATTAAATACATTCGAAAGTTGTTGGGTGCCAAGGAGGGTGGACCTAAACTGCCTGTGAACAGGATGGAGCTGAGTGATGCCCTTCTGGACGAGTTCGATAGCTGCGTCCTATTTTTAGTGAATCAAAATATAAAAAGTGATATTTGTACTTTGTAAGTGGTAAACCCTGTACCCTTCATATGGTAAGATGGAAATGACATTCATAACTGTACATAATTGTGTTGAACTAGACAGAAAAAGCTACAAAAAGCCAATTTCACACCAGATGCCAAAGCTCAGGGCACACAGATTTTATAGTACAGATTATATTAATTGTGCTTTTTACAAGCTATTAAAATGTCATGATGCCAAATGCATGAGTCACAGTTTGAGTGTATTTGTTGCTTCAAAAAACTGATTTCTGCTTTATAGTTACGACAATAATTTTAAACACAAAATTATAACTCAACTGAAAATAGCTATCCGATATTGACCGGATAGTAGCTGAGTGAACAAACGCGTCGGATTCCCACCCAGGCGTCGTGGGTTCAATTCCTCTGTTAGCTAAGTCCTCCATCATTGCACAAGCGACATCTTCCACTTATTATGATGGCAGTAGGAGTTTTTCAAATATAGTCAAGTTATCTGTAACCCGGGAATGTTTGTCTTTCTTTTTAAGAAAATTAATAATAATAATTAAAAATAAAATTAATAATTTTGGAATACGGGTATAAGTCAATATGTAATAGTGAGCGAGGTGAGTTTATCTGATCAGTTTTTGGACACCAGCCCATTAAAACAGTTACGAAACAAGATGAATTGCTTCGTAAGAGGGAAACGCTGTGAATATATACAATGTAAACTAAGTGTGAAAACAATTTAAGATGAATTGTGTCACATTAGTTCTGGAGTATTCTAGAATTCTGTTCCACATATAACTTGTCGTAGCACCAACTAGTGTCCAGTAAAACTCGAGACATGCCACTGGATCACTTGGCCACATGCCAATCGGATTATTTCCTACTGGTGCATATTAATGGGGCAGCCAATATTTCTTGCCTATTTAAAACTTCATCTGGAAGTCTCTATCTAGCGGACGGAACCATAATTAATTAGCATAATTAGGAGTGTTATAAATGAACCGTTAGATTGTGATTCGCGCTCCGAAATAGGTAGGCAGAGAGAATCGAGCGCCACATACTAACATCGCTCCATTCACATTCATACAACTTTAAATTTGGCCTGCTATTTTAACTTGATATATTTAAAGTCACATTGATAGTTACTACCCGGCTTCCTCAGAGTTTCATTGGTTGTCATAGAAGTAGAAAGGTCTTATGTGAATTGTAGCTATCAGTTTTTTTTTTAAATTTCAAATCAGTTTATATCACACTTCTAGGAATTATCTGTTCAGTGATGGTGGATATTTCAAAGCTTCATATGATGGAAACGATGTTGCAAACTGAAAATAGTTGCATTGACTTGGAAATTCCAAACACAAAAAAACTGTGCAAATTTTATGGTACCAGAGCTTACAGTGGAACCTCGGTTCACGAGGATAATTCATTCTGGAAACATGTTTGTAATCCAAAACACTCGTATATCAAAGCAATTTTCCCCATCAAAGATAGTGGAAACCAGGTGATTCGTTCCAAAATCACAAATATTCATAAAAATATGATTATTACAAAATATGTCCATTATGTACTTTACAATACTTTTTATTATTTCAATTTATTATAAAGTAAATACATGTAACCCAATTTATTAATTATTCACTTTATTTTGAGAAAATGTAACATTGCATTGTCGTTGAACAGATCCATCGCTCTTACAGGTAAATTGCTCGTATAGCAAGACATTGCATGTTTATCAAGATAAAATTTATTTTTAAAAAATCCTCGTTTTGCAAAACTAAGTTACTCACAATCCACAAGGTTCCACTGTATTTGCATGGTAAATTCATCAGCATAAAATAATAATATAAAAAGCATAAAGATATAAAAAAAAAAAAAACTACAGTTATTATCGAATAAAGACCAATGAAACTGTTTTTTTTTCAACACAACAGGTGGCCGGTATGAATGTTTTATTTTAGATTTATGAATACAGAAAGAGCTCTTACTGAAGCATCTCCAGCTGTTTCTCAAGCATTATAATAATATGATGTATTATGAAACAGATTTATTTTTTGCTTAAGAAAGAAGCATTGAGTAGGATAAGTTTAATAAAATCTTTTAAATATTACGTTTCTTAAATTACATTACTTTTCTTATTTCCTATGATAGAAATATGGGTGTCATGAAGTGGTATTCCTGAGATAATGATTTTGACAATCTGGAAGTGTTTCACCTAGTTATTAGTTTCACATCTTTTAAGCCTAGACCACGTGTTAAAATTCAAAGATGTACAACAATATGTGTAATAAGCAGGTGGCCAACATAATGATAATTTTTATGTGAACCGAAACTATCCTAACCTAACCTTGTTTATTTTGATTAAATGTTGAAAAATTCTATGCCACACTCTAAATTTTACGTAATTGCAAGATCAACAGTTATAGATGTCCCTACTTGCCAAAATGTACCTGCAGTTAATCGTACAGCAGAATAACGATATGTGTAATCTTTCCTTCTACTGCAAAATTATTTCACAGACAACAATACTAAACGCTGTTCTTGTTGACATTAACGGTGAATTGAAATTTGACGCAAACACAGGCAATGGGAGTCTGAATCACATTGGTAATACAGGAAAGAAAATATTGAACACTGCAGCACTCGACAATAAACATAAAAATGCTACCGAGTCATCATTAATTTCTTATCAACTGGATAGATGTGACGAAGGAAAAATATTTGAATATCAATAAATTTCTGACAAAATATCGGAGTGACAATGCAAGTTTTCCTTAAAAATAAACAAAACAATTGTATTATCTAATTAAGCATTGTTTACATCAAAGACATTGGGAAAATAAATTCATTACATTACTGAATAGATTTCTTTTTGTAACCTGTACAGTTACATAGATATTTTTAATGTTTTACATTTGAATAACATCAACAGTAATTTTGATGACATACTAACATAGAAATGTTCGCCAGATGGAAAATAAACTTTTCAAGATTTACTGTAATGACTTTTGTTGTAAAATTAACTGCAAACTCACCGCTTGACTGCACACTTTCTAATATTCAGATACCAACATGGAATCTCAACAGATGCAAAAAGAAATTTCCATAAAACTAATATATCTAAATGTGATACATAATTTTAGTCTGGCAAAAATTTGAACCACGTGAAAATTATGAACTGGAAAGATATTGTAAATAAATTCCGATTCAAATAAGATAGCTACCTGATGTGAAAATAAAATTAATATACCTACAGTGACAACATCCGGCTTCATAGCGTATTTCTAGAAATTTCCGCAGTGGCTTGCATTGTAGAGGATTAATTACTGCAACACTGCTATATTAATTAAAAAAAGCATTTTCGAAGACTACATATCTGCCTTGATGATGAAAACTGGCAAGACGGAAACGTTGACTCGAAAAAAAGAAGATCAAAATACGGCTCAACTAACTAACCATCATGCTGTTTCACTGCAGGGGTAGGCAGAGAGGATGGACTGCTACACAACTCTATCTTGTCATACATTATTTGCTTCATTCACATTCATACTCTTCTGTTATTCTGACTCTTAACATGACCCAAATCAAGAATATGATTCACTTGATTGTGTCATGTCTACCATTCACTTTTAAGTCATGTATTCTTCTTAAACTCCTTTCTTTGTTAGTCCGCACTACATGTACAAACCATCTATGCATCCCTTTCTTAATCTTATTCGTTAGGTTTACATAAGTCTTGCATGCTGTCCGGATCTCGGATAGCATGCAAGCTATCTCCGTAACACGGTCAAACATGGTTTTACGGCACATACCCCTCAGGGATCTCATTTTTACAGCATTTAGTCTACTTTTATCCTTCCTCTGCCATTTCAATCGTCTCACTGCCATACATCAGGGTTGGTATCAGCACACCTAGATATGCACTACTAGAGCCTCGATTTTTTTGATAACTTTTTATTATAACCTGCCGCAAACAAAATAATACTTTTGATTTGTTCTCCACACTCATTAATGCTTCTTATAAAATAACCGAACTCAACCACAAACTGAACACCTTTGCTTTCCGCCATCGATTGTGAGGTTAACATTTCTTTCAAAAACCAAGACAGATTTTTTGTTATTTTTTACATTAACTCCACACACCATTTTATTTGAAAATAATAGCAGAAGAATTTTTTTTAAATAAATCTATTTAGGAACTAAAAGTTCTTACCTCCAGAAGCAATGTAGAATCCACTGGGAGAGTACTTGGCAACATTGACAGTGCAGGAGTGTTCTGTGTACACGTCGGCGATGGCAGGATTCTCAATATTGCGGATGATCACAGAGTTGCCATTGGTGTAACACAAAGTTCTTTCCTTTGGGGTCGCTGCCCAGGACCAATGGGGTGCCTCGCTGGGTGCGGGGCAGGGCGGCAAAAATATATTCTGTGAAAATTCAAAAAAATAATTCTCAGCAAACCATTGTATTTATTTAAGTAAGTACTTATCTTAGCAAAGGCATTTTTTTTCTTAAAAGAATATATTTTAATTATTCTGAGTGGCCTTTTCGGTGAGAATTTTATGAATAACCCATAACAAACAGTTCCACAACTGTTATGATGGGCATATTGTTCGCAATTACTGTAATTACAATCTGAACATCAAAATATTGATATTTAATTTGAAAAGCGTTTACTTTCTGTTTTTATTTTGAATGGGGAAAACGAATTCAATACATTAATGCAATCAAACAGTTATCAATAATAAACGACAAAAGTTTGGGCGTACTTCCGCGATGATTTTTTATTTCAAAATAACCTATTACATTTCAAAATTCATGCTAGATTTTATAAAATTACTTGCGGTAAGATATATTTAGAGCAAGCCTAACAAATATTTTAATTTGCGGCCATGAATAGATTAAAATATAAAGATACAAAACTCTATAAGGTAAGTCAACCGTACGACCGGCAAACCCAATTTCCGAGGTGGTGAATCATTGGCAGATTAGGATATAGGGTTGATTCTTATTGTACTTACTGTTTGAAAATGCTTGAGACATCTCAAATGTTTAATTCTAACAACACTTTGACAGATTATAGACTTATCCCGATCAAAATAGAACGAATTCTAAAGGAAAACCGCACGGAACCCGCTGAGTGACGTACAACTCCTTATTTGGCAGATGCTCGTCTGACATACTCTGTCGGTAAAACAGATTGTCTGGTATCTCAGAATCTTGTATGAATCCATTTCGATTATGAATCAGTGTTGACATGAGTAAAAATAATCATAAATACCTATGAGCATGATATTGCTGTGGTTTTATTTACTGCTAAAAATACTGTATTTTTTTCAGTTATCATAAAATCACGTTTCGACTGAGAGTATAAGTGGTTGGATGCTAATGATGCAAAGCAACCTTGAGGTGATATGACTGTCACGAAAACGGCGCTATTTAAATAAGCCCATTATTATTATTATTAAAATACTGTGTACAAAAATTAAAAATATAACTTTTATAGAATATTTTGCAATTATTTTTAATAAAATTAAACTGTACGAGTCAGTGCTCGATTAAATAGCTAACAAAAAAGAAACACAGACGTTTAATTAGTAATTCCATTAGTTTCAAAGCTATTTGCTTCTAATACATTAGTATTTATATAGTTCTAGCTTTTTGTTTTTTATTTTAGTTTTGTAGAAGGTGTTTTTGGGTAATATGGCTAATTTTATGATAAACTCTCTTGTGGTCAGTATATATGTAAAACATAAATGATTCATTGTCTGCGAATGTGAATTTTCCTATGAATATGTTAGAGTCTGTATATAAAGAATATCCAACTCATTGATTGTTTATTACCTATTATTTTTGCATTCAAGAAAGCCAATATTATACAGCTTTTAGTATATGTCAATAGATGGACACGTACAACACGCACACAAATGTTTTCAACAAGTTTGAATATATACATTTTAAATACAAAGATTGTCACGTGGTTTCTGACAATTCAAATCTTCGGGACAACATACAAGTTCTTGTAACTTAACTGTCCTGTGGAAAGTCCCCGGACCCGTGGTAGAAATTACCGTGACGTGAAGTCATCAGCCTCACCGCGGCGAATCTTTAGGGAGAGATCCATCTCTGGTGACCCTGGTTCGTGTCCGCGCTGAGGTATTGGTCAGAGCGAAGGTAATGCTTGAACACACCGCCAGATGGCGGGGTTGCAACAAAATGGGGCTCAATCTGCTAGAAATCTTTTTTGTAAATTATTAAATTATAAACATCAGATAGTCTTTCCAAAAATGTTACATTTTATTTATGTTAAGACAGTGAGAATATTTGAAGGCTGGTGACAGTTTTTCATAAATAGAGCCAAAGTTTAAAACTATTCTTATATGAATTTAATACAGTCCTGGCCTTTTTGGTACAACTCTAAGCTTCTTGTCTTTGAACCCAAAGGTCACAGCTCTCAATACTCGCGGCAAGAGCAAACAACAATGATACATAATTGTTTTTTTTTTTCCAAAATTTATTTAAGAAAATTTAAAAATACAATTTATTTGCATCTAGTTCCAGAGTGACTCAGCATTGCCCTGATGAGAAACCATAATTCAGAATCAAAACATGGCTTGAAATGGATTTAAGTTTTTTATTTTTTCTAATTTATTGAAGTAAGACAAACATTCCCGGGTTACGAATAACCTGATAATATTTGAAAAACTCCTACTGCCATCATAAAAAGCGTAAGATGTTGCTTGTGCAATGATGGAGGACTTAGCCAGCAGAGGAATTGAACGCACGACGCCCGGGTGGGAATCCGACGCGTTCTCCACTCAGCTACCATATATACTATATGTTTAGTATTCTGTTAATCAGGTTTGAATAGCTAGGTATTTTCCTTAGAGTAACAATATAAAAGAGACCGTACTAATTTGTGTCAAATCGTTGACAAACTCGCAAAATATAGCTCTCTCTTTATGCTCGGTTCTATAAACATATGAGAAAAAGAGACAAACAATTGTTGAAACCAATACACGATTTGGGGCGGGCTAAATGCCATGAAGCCGTTTTTTAATCTACATGAACTTCACCCAAGTTTTGACTGTCAGGCGAACGGGCTGTCAAAAGTACGTAAACAGTTAAAAACTTGAGTGATTTTTTGTGCAATCTCAAACAAAACGTCATGGCCATATGTGCTATGCTTGGATGCTTTAATCGAAGTACAAAAGGACAAAAATAAAAACAGTTTTCACACGTATGTACCATAAAAATCGTCTTTTTTAGTTTGATCTCAAATATTTAACATCCTAACCTACAAAACAACTAGTAACTTACACCAATATATAATTAATCTTTGGACTATTCGTTCCAATATAATAAACTTCCGTTTGAAATGAGTTTTAATGCATTTTTTAATATGTTTTACTTAGAGAGATATACGAGAATGTCAAATAAATTTTCAAGAACGGGGAACCCCCTTTTCGTACGGCTTCTGAAAGTATCCCGGTCTATTTCTTTCTCATGATACCAAGGCTAAATTGTTGGCAAACAGATAAAGACAGAATAGTGTTTATCTCTTAGTTATCTTTACGGTTTTGGTTGCCTTCCCAGATTCAGGGCTATGCCAACATTGGAATATTATTATATATTTAATTATTTTTAGATTTCCAAAGGATGAAAAAAAGGCGAGAAATATGGATCCGTGCTACGAGAAGGCAAAATTGGACTCCCCAATCTGCTCAGTCTATTTCCCAAGTAACCACTTCGACAAAACATTTACAAAGATCCGTCTTAAGGATTTCGCGGTGCCTCAATATGATTCGATAGTACCTTCGGCAATACAAAAGGTTTTTATGGTCATTTTTTTCACATCTTTGACCAGTTTTGACAGCACCATTAAAATTTTTGGTGCAAAATATATTATATGAAAAATTATTATTATTTTATTATTTTTTGTGCAAAATGTATTATATTCTAACTAACTAATCATCACGCCATTTTCCCGTAGGCTTAGGCAGAGATGATGGAGCGCCGCACGACTCTGCCCTGGGCAAAATGAAGTAAAAACACTGCTTAGTAACTTAATTTACTTTCAATGAGCGGTGTCATTAGTTTTTCTAGCCAATACATATAATATATTTGTTTTTAACTACTAGAGATGGTCGATATTCCTGTCTCGGTTAAAAGGAACCGGTTCCTTTTTTAACAAATAAGAATCCATATCATTTGTCCGAGGAACCGGTTCCGGCCATTAAATTTAATGCTTTTTTGTTTTTATAACATCGCTAGCAACCCCCCACCCCACAACGCGCATGAAACATTTTTTTTTGGCGAGGAAACGGTTCCAGTTCTTTTCGTTTTCAAAATTTCGTTAAAAACCCCCCCCCATGAAATAAAATTTGGCGACGATGAATCCTATCTTTATAATATAAAAAAAAATCTTCGTGGAATTTTTCTGGCACCAGGAACCGGTTCCAAAAAGAACTAAATTAAGAACCGGTTCTTCATTCACCGGTAACTGGAACCTCAGGTACACCCAATTTTTTATATCAACCATCCCTAGTACCTACGCACGACAGTTCGAGTATGACCTTTTCAAATTTGCAACTGATGTTCATTGAAATTAACAAATTTAAAAAAAATCTTTTCAAAGCCTTACTTACCTAATAAAGTAGCTACCTATAATGTATTCTAGCAGACACTGTTAATTTGAAATGGGTGGATTGAAGCAACAAATATCTTTTCTTGGCAAATCAAGTGACATGCAATAATAATACAAACTACATACAGTGTTTAATATTATTAACATTATTTATCGAAATATTATCGTTCGGATAGGTAGATACTGCAAACTACTGTAAAATGTAAGAAGTAAGATGGCAACACTGCTAACCTTCCAAGATTCAAGTCTAAATGGCTGGTTCTTTATCTTCGTGTAATTGACCATACATATGTTATATTTATGCATTGTTCGCATTGGCAGGACAGGTCAAACCGTTTATTTTGATTAAATGCCACCAGATAAGGGGTCAAAGATCGAGAGATCTCTTGGGAGCAATGCAGTTCTCATTGAACTGTAGTGCCTGTATATCTACCTTTCAACCATTCGAGAGGATAATTAACTGTTGATTAAAGCATTAAAATAATGTACAGATCTACAAACTAATCTGTGCAGTCGGCCAAAATAGGAACTAAGAACAAACATAATTTATTATTTTCATTTACAACATATCTATAGTAGCGGCGCCCTCGACTGCATCCATTTATAGATCTGTGGTACCCGACTTCGCCTGTGTTTCAACATTATTTTTTTTCAAAATCTTTATTATTACTATAGTACAGTGTTTAAGGTAAAAATATCTAATTAATTAGCTAATTAATAAATATTGTAATCCAGAGTCACCTTTGGTGACCAAATCTGAATAGCCAGGTACTTCCCCACCTTCCCCTCCCCTCTACTTTCAGCCTCAAAACATATCCCAATTAAGGATGTCATAGTTCCACTGGCACCAGACGGTTGGGAGTAGTTGGGACTCTTATACGGTATTCACGCTAAAAAATAAATTGTAATGTACAAAAGTTTCCAAATAAATTTCTAGTTTACATTCAGTTTAAAAAAACATGGAAAACTCTTGAATATCTTAAGTTATGTATTGTCTCCTAGACTCTAAAAATATACCAATCCTTTTACTAACTAAATGCTTTGTATAATTTGTGTTGTTCTCACAAATCTCTTCTCAGTAGAGATTGGTAAAAAAATACACATTCTTGAAATGCCACCACTTGAAGGTCCGAGGATCGAGAGAACTCCTACCGGCCTAAGGTTTTCCTCGTGCATGTTGGCAGAAGACCACACCTTTCATTATACACATAATAATTGTATTAGTGACCAGTCCGCAGGCCCAATTAAGGATTACATCCAATAATATTTGGATTATAGTTATAGCACTAAAATTCTTGACGTAAGGGCAAATATCTATAAATTGTCAGATTGTGTTTCATTTATGCTCAGTATTTTATAATACAGAACTCGCCTGTGAATAATTTAGTGAGTAAAAAAATATCATTAGCGGGACACAATGTGTTGGATTTCAAAGTGATGGTTTGTTAGGTTCTTCTTCGTGTTTTTCACCCGAATCCCTACCTATCCAAACACCATTTTGCTGTATCAAATTCCGTATTCAACAACATCGTGTTCGAAACAATTGAATATCGAATAGAAGAGTTTTTGTGTGAAAAAACGTGGTTGCTCGTTCGTTTTGTTATTTCGTTGGTTCGTTGTTTGATCTGCCAAAAATATAAAATAAATGTAGTGTTTCGTGAATAAGAAGACTAAATTAAGTGTGGTGTTTTTGTGATTCGTTTCGTTAATACAACTATGTAAGAAAAATTCAAGAACTTATTATAACTTAATCTGTGAGTGAATTGTTTCCCATTTTTCCTTCATTTCATAATTCTTTCCACAAGCAATAATTAGACCCTTCCATCAAGTAGGGTAGTTTATCGTTTACAGTTATGCTCCATTTTTCGCAATGGACTTGCGTTTAAATGGAGGAAGCTAGAAGTTTTTTTTGCATCGTAAATGTCTTTGTTATTTGTTGTATCTGCACATTTCACTAGAAAAGAAACGCGTAAATGCCAAAATTTGTCAAATCAGTGGAATTCCTTTTTATTTTAGTTCATGCCATTTCAAAATGATTGTTGAAAATTTATACTTAATCTAAAATCACCACAACGGGCTTTACGGGCTTCAAAATCAGCACTGAGATAGAGAGATTTAAAGAAATTTCCGCAGTCCAAGTGCATGAGCACCCCTGCTCTACTAGTATATTTTGCTAGATGTTCGCTAGTTCAGAACAAGTGTCATCGTCTGATATATTTTTTCCTGTCATTAAATCCACTGGCAGTAAAGTTGTAAATGCCTCCATTTATAAGAAGCACACATATGTGCCATATTTAAATATAATAAAATAATCAACCTCGCTTTACAATTTCGCTAGTAGTGTGTGTGCTTTAGAAAAAAATGTTTTCTAAAACATTTTTTTTATAGGTATATTACCTTTTAAATGACAAAAAAGTCAACGTGGTCGTTTTGCTTGATTGCATTGTGACCTATGAAAACTCGTAATTTATCATTCACTTCTCACAGTCCCAAATCACCAGACAGTTCAAATAGTTTAATGACAATACATTGACAAAAATATCTCAAAAACTCATCATCATACTTTAAGCCTTATATCATATTAGGTTGATGACATTTTCAAAACATTTACTGTGGGGTTAGTTCGCTTTAGCAGCGTTATGGTCGGTGTAGATTTACTGGGACTCGCTGATCTAGTCAAAGTACAGGTTCCCCAACAGTATCATCATCAGATTTAACGGTATTCTTTTTAATCACGCTTAAGTATAACATAGAATCCGTTTTTGTAAATCCTCGCACCCCCTGAATCCTCGCGCCCTACGCTGCAGCCCAGCCAGCCTAATGGTGAGTCGGGCCCTGCCAGTCCCTCACGAGTTCTTGCGTCGAAGTCGTGCTGGCTTTACAGAATGCGAAGTCCCACATGCGCTCTCCTTGGCCGAAGACTTCGGCGTCCTGCAAGGTTATGGGTAAGGCCCTGCCTAGGGTCTCAGGTAGGAATAAGCAGAGGAAAGCGCACAGAACTGAGAGGCCTCCGAGAAGAAGAGGTGGGATTGCGAGAGAGTAGTTTCCCTGGGAAAAGAAGAAGGAGATGTATTAGAAAAATCAAATAACATATCTATTCAATTAGGATCATATAGCGAGTGATATCAAAGGATTACAACTGTTTGTCGCGTGTTCTTGGGTCTCAAAGAGAAATCTGGATCTTGAATGTTCATTCGTCATCCATTACCCCTAAAACAGCTTGCGCCATTTTATTATTCTTGTAAAAAAAAACTTCAAATATGTTTATTATTATTATTTTATTTTTTATTAAACACTAGTCAAGATAATTTTACTGAAATATATGACATGTTTCGAATTTGTCCCTAGACGAAATTTTCCATTTGCAACTGTTGGTTACTTACACATTCTAAGACTAAAATTGTATTAACACCGATGACGGCTCCTGCATACATCCAAGCTGAAAGCATCTTTATGGTGCGTTGAGCGGGCATCTTGGACGCTTCATCCCGCATTCATTTGAATATTAACATCTCTCCTGTCTGTTCGTAACATTCGTTCATAACTAACTAACCAACAATCGCAGTAATCGTAGAACCAGCGACACCAACGCAGCAACCTACAGTCCCCCTCGGAACAGGAATCCCTAGTGAGGAGGACTGTGAATAAAATAGTATTCGTTTTTCAACATATCTGTTTTTCATCATATATTTTTTCAAAATGTTATATTGTAATTAATAAACAAAAAAAAAAAAAAAACAATCACGCCGTTTCCCCGCAAAAGTAGACAGACAAGATGGACCGCCATACATAACTGCCTTGGCACACACTCCTTGCTTCATCCACATTCATACTTTGTCTCATACACACTCTTCTGTTATTCTGACTCTTGACATGGTCGGACTCAAGTATTTGTTTTACTTGATCTTGTCATGTATTTGTCCCCGTACCATACCGCGTTGTATGTGCCATTTTAGTGCATATTTTGTATCATCATTAACTTCAAAACTCACCATCGCCCTTCGACCGATGACCAGCTAATGTTTTGTAAAACGGTTCAATTAGTTGTTCCCATAATGCTGAAACTGTGCAATTGGCTCACCAGGTAGAGGATATACGAGCTGAAGAAGGTGGCGGCGAAGCCTGCCACGTGGACCGCTACCACTCCTTGTCCCCTCACCTCTGTGGGGATCAGCTCGGCGGCGTATTGGGCGCTGGAGTTGAAAGCCACGTACACTCCCAGTCTGCCCACTCCGGCCAGGCCCACGGTCAGGTAGGGGTCTGGAAGAATAGGAAAGTTAAATAATAAACAAGTTGAATAATAAGTAAATTGGAGGATAGGCGAGTTATAGAATATGCAAGTGAAACAGGGCAGATTAAAGAAAATACAAATTAACCTCTAGTATGCTGGAGTGTCCTATGGGGAAAAATAAGTAAGTCTAATAATAACTCATTTCAAAAGTTCACTTCGTTGGGTCCCAAAGAGGTGCCAAAGATCCTGAGAAAACGGCTTCTAATTTCCGACTCAAAGACTCTCATTTTGCCCCAGCAAAGTAATATTTTTTTAACAAATGTTACTTTTTGAAGATTTTATAATTCAATCGTCTTTAGACCATCATTTTAAACAGAATTATAAAGTATCACTTCATTCGGACCCATAGATCCTGAGAGAAAAGGCTTCTAATCTCCAACCCCAAGGCTCGCATTTTGCCCGCAAAGTGGTATTTTTTTTTTTAACAAATGTTACCAATGGAGGATTTTTCATTAAATTCTTTTTAGTCTATCATTCTTCACAGAATTCCAAAGGTGGACTCTTCGTTTGAACACAAAGATTGTGAGAAAACGGCTTCTAATTTCCGACACCAAGGCTCGCATTTTGCCAGCAAAGGAATATATTTTTAACAAATGTTATGGTTTGAGGATTGTTTCATTAAATCTTCATTAGTCCATCATTCTTGACAGAATTCCAAAGGTTCACTTCATTCGGTCACATAGATTCTGAGAAAACGGCATCTAATTTCCTACCTCAAGGCTCGCATTTTGCCCACAAAGTGGTATTTTTTTGACAAATGTTATTTTTTAAGATTTTACACTTAATCCTCTTTAGGTCATCATTATAAACAGAATTCCAAAGGTTCACTTCATTCGGTCACATAGGCGCGGGGGCTCTATCGAAGCCAGAGTAGCGTTAGCCTCTCAGAAGTTGGGCGTACTGTGTAGGGCTCGCAGATACTTCAATAGTACATAACTGCTGACCTTGTACAATCACAGGTACGCCCTATTGTTAAATTTGGCAGAAACTTCTGGTCTGCAGCTCCTTAACCCTTAGGCATCGGGAAGTTTTCAAATTTATTGGCGATCTTGGACGGAGCAAATTTCGGTACATTTTACTGTTGTGCATTTTACTGCACAGTGCTCCACCAAATCGTGTGTTATTGTTAAATGGTCTTCAATAATTTTTGCATACTCACTTACTGTTTGTTTTGGGTCATTTATGTTGGAGATGAAATTCAAACAAAAAATTACCTTCGAAAATGCCGCTCTCCATGAAATGATCACTCACAGAGACTTTATTTATAGTCGGATCGTAAAAATTCTTTTTACCACTTCAAGATTGTACTTTTGTTTATACACTTGTGTAATTAAATCAGGAGATCAGTTTACACAAGAATTTTAATGATTTTTCTAATGAGTCTTGTTATGAAGCACGATGTATTCGATCCAGTGCGATTTTGAATTTTCGCGCTAGTTAAAAATCTATTTATTATGGTGTAATGTTTTGTCTATTTGCCCCCCTGAAAAGCCAAAAAGTGGGGGCAAAATGACCAACGGACCCGGACTGAAACGGCCAGGAGGATTATTCAACGTTCGACCGCGAAACAGAGTGAATATTAGAGTTTTCACAGTAGACGCCGAATAGTGCAGTTAACGTTTTTGAAATCAAACAGTATTTACCGCTTATGGTGAAATAACAAATTGAATTAAATATTGCGATGGATAATCCGAGTCACTACGATCCTCGGCAGCTGCCATAGAGGAGCGAACTAGCGAGGTTTCTCGGCTATCAGGCTGGACAGAAGGATTCTCAGCGCGCAGGATCCGCTCGTTTTCCAGTATCGGTGATATTGAACAATTTAGTATAATAGTTTGTCTCTACGAGTACCCAATTCTAACGTTATCCACCAAGTTAATCAAGCTTTTCCTGGACGTAGAATCAATATTCTCAAATATAATATGACAGAGCATCTAGAGTGTATTATTGTTAAAATTCCTTAAACCCTGCAAGTATGGGTCCCTCTTGTAACCCCATTTTTTTAACGAAGAAGAAGAAGGTCCTCTCTAAATCAAAATAAACGAATTTCAAACACGGCGAAAAATCCGTTCTACCGACTGAACCTAACCGGGAGGGCATTTAAAAAGGTAAGTGAATCCTTGGGACTCACGAGACCGTCGTTTTTATATTTTGTGCCTGTTTAAAAAAAGGCGGAATTTCACCGTATCTTAACACTGGCGCTTTCCAACGTAAGGGCTTGGTTTTGAGAGAGTCTTCTTTTTCTTTAATGTAAACATATGCCTGTAAACTGTTTATTGAATATAAACTGAAATTTTGTATTTCTTTCCAAAAATTTGTGTTTAAGTAGTGAAAAATAACGTGGTTGATTCTCTTCGTCGATTGCGCAATATGAAGAAATAAATAGACACGTGGTATATTCGTATTGTTTGTTGCGCAATGGTATAAAATTAAAGATACACGTGGTAGATTCGTATTGTAAGTTGCGCCATAATTTCTAAAGTAGATACGTTAATGAGACAATGCGTCTGATTGCACTAAACCAAGTCAACGAGACATACCTTCGAAACACGTTTCAAATAGCTATCTCTTCCGCACACACATATTTTTTGAATGGCTATCCTTTTCATACGCGGGTGAAACATTTAGTGGTGCTACCTTTACGTGTCTCGTATTTTATGTGAATAAGTTACGCCATAATTTCAAAAAATACACGAGGCAAATTTGCGTCGTGATTGCGCAATCCTTTGAATGGATATTTGAAATACCTTTAATCGGAATAGGAGGGGAATTGGTCCGTTTATACGAGGCACTTGCAGTGAATCTCTTTTTTCCCATTTCGTGTTGTGTTTTTTTTATAATTGGACTATAATAGTCCGTTAGTTTATAAATACATCTCATCAAAGCAGAGTATTTATTACGAAATTGTTGTCAGGGTTTTTGTTTTTTGTTCTTAAACTTCAAGAAACCCTTTCGTGCCAAATAGTCATACTCGTGTTTTGAAACGATATTCACCTATACCTGTTTCTTTAATTTACCGTTTTAAATTCCTCACCATTGTATTAAAACTGAATTTATCTATGGCTAAATTAAATTTATTTACGATTATGGAAGCCTGAAAACGATTTCAGAAGAGCATAATTGTCAACATAGACTCCTTGACTCTACTACAAATGAGGAAAAATAGGAATAAGTTTAAAAATACCATCGGATTTATTTAGTTAATACACGAATAATTAGATAATCGAGTCGGGGTATGCAAAAGGCCTAAATGGTAAATGAATATTAAGGGACCATTTTTTGATTTGATACGCCGTGGCTAAAATACGTATTTGGTCAATGATAACGGGTCGTCTTCTCTGCATACCCTCGTGGTGAAACCACCGATGGTAAGTTAATTTAACTGATTATTTTCGCATAAAACTTTGACGATAAAAGTAGTGGGTTCGATTAGACCGTTGGTATAGATTATTTTCAACTGTCGAAAATAATATTTCATAAATTTCTATAGCGCAGTTTTGTGAAGGATTATCTCAACGGCACATAACAACAATAGCAATTTATAGATTAAATTTTGTGTTTATGAAAATGATCATTAGACTATCGCTAATGGATGAAAGAACTTTATTTTTAGTTTTGTTTGAAATTAAATTTTTAGTTTGATATTTTTGAGAACGTAAGTTTATCATTATGAATGACGCTTTAAAAAAAAATTCCTTAACCTATAGATTTCAGTTCGTGGGATGGAAATTAGTAATGGAACTAATACGAACAATTACCTACATAATTAGTGGTCAAAGCAAAGTTTATTGTTTAGTTCGATACCCAATAAGCTGATAGTCAGATACTCTAATACATCTCCTTCGAGACAATGTGACAAAGGTAGTAAGTTTTCCATAAATCAGTTATTAATTTGAGTTATCTCCTTTAAATAAGTTATTGAATTGAGTTGTTTTCTATAAATAAGTTGACGAATTAAGTTTTTCATCATCTGGCTATTAAATTTAAGTTATCCCCTGTAAATGGGTAATTTAATTAAGTTTTTTTTTTTGTTGTTTTTTGTAAGGATTGTTGCGATATTATTATTTTTGTCTATTTTCTATCTGGATCACTGTGTCACTGCAGAGTAGGATCAATTATATGCTATTATTTCTTAATATGTAACTATGCGAGTGTACTATTACTAACACCATGTAACTATGCGAGTGTACTATTACTAACACCATGTAACTATGCGAGTGTACTATTACTAACACCATGTAACTATGCGAGTGTACTATTACTAACACCATGTAACTATGCGAGTGTATTATTATTATGTCTGTGTCGGTAAAACGACCAAAATATGAGATGAACATAACAAGAAGTCTGCGTCGGGAACGATGACAGTGAGTTATGAAATAACAAGAGGTCTGCGTCGGCAACTATGACAGTGAGTTATAGAATATTGATTGTTCATTATTGATAATTATTATTATTTTTATTTATTTATTATCATAGTCGAAAAAGACACAGATACTTCTAAATAGAAGGTTTTAAGGTTTCCTTATTCGGCCTTGAAAAGTAAAGGTGGCGCCTTTGGCACTTGCTCTAGTAATGCGTGGAAAATCGACCATTTAATGACGTTTTTACTTACCTGGTCTGTCTTGTTTTAATAACCTTTATTGTCCCCTTATAATTCATAATATGTATTTGTATTGTTTGTATTACTAAAAACAAGTTCTTTCGCAGTGAATTGCGATCATAGGAACGTAGTTTGTATACTTATTATATGTATTCATATTGTATGGTATGTATTCTTATTACCTATATATATATTATAAACAAAAAATAAAAAAAAACAAGTTCTTTCTCGGTGAATTGTGATCATAGGAACATTGTTTGTATACTTATATGTATTAGTATTGTATATATTCTTACTATATGTATCTACATATATAAAAAAACAAGTTCTTTTGCAGTGAATTGTGATCATAGGAACGTTGTTTGTTTTCTTATTATTGTACTGTATGTGTTACTGGAACACGTATTTTTACAGTAAATCGTATTACTGGATGCAACAATACCTATAGAGAGAGAAGCAACAATTGTTTAATCGCCTATTGCGACAGAGCTATAGGGAGTTTTTAGTTCTAGCTAAAGATACTTTAACGTTATCCTAGTACCCTTTCCTTTCATAATAATGCGTCTTCGGCCATACTCTCGAAAATGTATTAAATATAACTATTTTTCTTTTTGCTTGGTGGATCCTTTCTTTATTTGTAAATTTTGTACACTTCTGTTATGCCATATTTTTGATATGTAAACATGTACTTTTTTGTCGAAACTTGTATTTTGTACTATATTTCTGTTATGACTTGTTCCTTATATGTAATATGTAAGCCTGTACCCTTTTATTTAAACTTGTAATTGTAATATGTACTGTACGATATATTCGATCCAGTGCGATTTTGAATTTTTGCGCTAGTTAAGAATCTATTTACTATGGTGTAATGTTTTGTCTATTTGCCCCCCTGAAAAGCCAAAAAATGGGGGCAAAACGACCAACGGACCCAGGCTTAAACGGCCAGGAGGATTATTCAACGTTCGACCGCGAAACTAGAGTTTTCACAGTAGACGCCGAATAGTGCAGTTAACGTTTTTGAAATCAACACAGTATTTACCGCTTATGGTGAAATAACAAATGTCAGAAGATGCACGTCTCTCTTGTCGTGCCATTTAATGGCAAGTTGACATCCAGATTCTTTTGATTCAACATCTCCCTTTTTCACTACTCCAAATGTTGGCATAAATTTACGAGTTTTTTTTACTGTGCTGCAGGCATTAGTTTGCTGGTTGTGTAAATAATTGAATAAAAAGGGGCTAGAATACCAGTTGTCCATGTACACTGTATGGCCTTTTCCTAAATAATCATCTGACAAAGAAATCACAACTTTACCAGATATTCCCAATTGGCTCGACGTTCTTTCGTCCATATTTGGAATTGGTAGTTCTGTTTTGGCACCACAATAAATGACAAACTTTAAAACAAGTCCTGTTGCGCAGTCACACAATACAAACAGCTTGATCCCAAATCTGTGCCTTTTCGCTGGAAGGTATTGTTTTATAGACAATCTGCCTTTAAATAAAACTAAAGATTCGTCAATGCAAAGATTTTCGTGTGGGTAAAAATATTTTTTAAATTGTCTACACACCGAATCAACAAAATCTCTGATTTTATAAGTAGTGTCACCTCGCTGTTGTTTCTCATTATCTGAGAAATGAAGCAAACTAAGGATCGATAAATGCCTATCCCTTGGCATTGTTTCACCAAATATCGGTGTTGATATGAGTTTATTTAACGACCAGTACTTGCGAATTTGGCCCTTTTTATTTGTAGCCATAAGCATGGTCAAGGCAATAAACACATACTTCTCCTCAACATTAACATTTTTCCATTTGTGCAACCTAGAATTAGGAGCTAGCGCTGTTTGAAATTTTACACTATCACAATATCGGTTTGTTTCAATTACTACATTATTCATAATATCTCTATTTAAAAATAACTCTTGAAATAATCTGATTCAGAACTCTCTTCATTGATACTTTCACAATCTCTTAATCCAGATTGTTCATTCAAGTTGTGTATATCTGGTTGAAAGTTGATGCTATTTTCTCACAGAGGAGAAAAATTGGTTTCACTGGGAGGATGCTCTTCTATTATTTCTGAATTGTTGATATCACCCTCACTGTTTACCGGTGATATATTATCTCCTCGTAAGATCTCCAAAATTTCCGGAATATAGTCTTCTTCATCACTCATTGATAAATCAGAGTCGCAATCTAATACAAACTGTTCCAAATCATCACCATTCATTTTTAGGCCTTAATAAAAAAAACAATATTTGGGTTCATTAAACACAAAATCATGCGTAGCTAGTAGCGATTAAACTGAACTGGTGTCACTTAAATAATAAAAACAAAATTCTAATTCCAAAGAGTTCACAACACTAAAGTAAATATTTGTGAAATAAATCGTAAACAATGGTAATCTTTTATCTAAATAATTCGAGCGCTTATCCCGAAAGTACATACACAAGACGAAATAATGGTCACTTTAAAATAAACAAATACTTGGGTAGATATCGTATACAGAGAGGCGGCGAGCGAGACACGTCACACAGCGGATGAGTGACTAGAACTGTGGATTTACGATTGGGCATAATGTCACTAAAAAAATAATTTAAAAAAAGCGTAAGTAAAAAGGACAATATTTTAAAAATGGTTTTGCAGTAAACATACTACTTCATAGTATGATCCCTTTTTTCTTTGTTTTTTTACTGTCAAATAAACAAAATATATGAAGATAAAAATGAAGATTAGTTCAAGAACTACACATCGCAGTTGGTCGTACCGAAAACACAATTTTCTTGCACTGATACCTGTAGTTGGTCGTCCCCTAAGGGTTAATACCTGAAAAAACCCTCGACTCTCTGCAGAAACGAGCGACCCGTTTGATAGATTCTCCTATCGACAAACGGATTGCAATATATAGAACATACACGTCAGGCGAGAATGCTGTCCTTATTCTACCGGTATTTCAATGGACGATGCTCTGAGGGACACCGGTGCATAGTCGAGAAACTCGCCAAACGCGCGCCCAACATTTGTACACGGTTGACATTCGATACATGAGAACGGGTCACTTTTTCGACTCGTTCTTGTGTTCAACAGATTGGCTGTGGAACGATTTAGCGGCTTCTGTGTTTCCTCCCTCATACAGAATGGGCTTCTTTAATTTTATTTTTTTTCTCAAGGCCTAGGTTTACTCCTTTATTTCCTCAAAAAGATCCTCCACACAGCATGACCAAAGATGACATAGACCCCGAGGGAAATGATTTACCTCAGAGCCTCCTGTGTGGCGTTAATGTAAAAAAAACACACACACAATTTTTGGTGGCTGGTATTTTTCTAACTACCCCCTGGTTCTATTTTTCAATCTCGTCTGATCGCAACTCAATAATTGACACCCTCACATGTTCGGAGAAATAAAACAATGTGGATTGTGACTTATCGTCAAACCAAAAAGGTTCTGTGAAGGTCGGTGCAAGGTTGTTGAAGGGAACTACAAACAATGCACGATTCAGAAAATAACATATTGGTGTTTACATCATAGCATGTAACACAGATTGGCATCTGCGAGTCGGCACTGCTCAAAAAGCTGAATCTGGTCTGGTGACCTACATATCGGAACAGCTGATGATTTCTACTGTGCAATATTTTAAAGCACGGGAATGTTCTGTAATGCGTTATTGGTTTTGGGTTATTATGCCTTATTGGGTTATTAATCTTCTTAAGGTTTGGTTCTTCTCGAGAGGAGTCTTGTCTAAAATATTGGAGGTCAAATAAGCATTCGTTAGCCTGGGTCATTCGGTTTGATGATCGTTTTATTTGTGTTCCCAGAAGGAGATAAATAAAAAATAAAAAAAACTGTTTGCATAGGTACAAACCAACGTCGTGCCAAAATGCCAGAAGCACCCCCGTGATGGCTGTGAAGAGCCCGCTGATCAGCAGTGAGCCAGAGGTCATGGCCTTGCGGCCTATCTTGTCTTGGAAAGCCAGGATGATGAGGCAGGCGGGCAGGATGATCAGCGAGGAGGCGCTGAACAGCAGGAAGGGCGAGAAGCCGAGGCCAGACACGTTGCGGGATATGGCGTCGTAGCAGAGAGTCAGCACCATTCTGTGGAAAGAAATTAGTTGATGACTAGGGGTTGTGACGATGTGCTGATTGGGTATATAAAACTTTTAACAATCAATAGTTGAAAAGAAACAGAGACTAAAATGTGCAAAAATAAAACGTTACGTTAAAAGGTATTTGACTTTCTGAAGAGTTGATTTTTGAGTATTGCTCTTAATTTTGTTTAGTCCTAAATCAGTTTTAGTTCATGGGCTAGCATATTCCAAGCTTAACGTCTAATTTTTCGACAGTACCATCTTTTAATTTAGCATCTGAAGTGCCCTAATGGTTTTTCAACCTTCCCATAGTCGTTGAAATTGTCGTGAATTTATGTTTTCAGGAATGCACAGTTCGGATATGTAAGGTTTTCCATTGTTTTCGGATTAATTTATTCGTAATACAGTGGCATAAGCAGGCCCAACCCCGAGCCAAACGGTACCTGTCGTAGGTAATTTTTTTGCTAAAACCTAAATTTAAACACCAAAATTTTCGAAAAACTTTTTTTCTACGTCTAATAAAATAGCTTATTGTGTAATTGTAATAATGGGTATCTTTGCTATATTTCACATGGACCCATGGATATTATTTACAAAAAGCATCAATTTTATAGAAAAAGGAATCACTGTTAACCACTTGATTTTGGCAGGTTTCCCCTCTGAAAACAACTAAATAGTAACTAAAAATAAAAATTGTCCAAAGAAGCGAAGCTATCAGTCCACAATGGAGTGCCTTATACCATCCCTAATTTATGGACGTGAGGCATGGAACTGGCAGACGAAATATGAAAGTAGACTGAATGCTGTAGAAATGAGATCCCTAAAACCATGTATGACCGTGTTAAAAATGTGGATACCCGGAAAGAATGCAAAGGTGATGTAAGCGTAATGAAGAAGATTAAGAAAAGTACGCTTAGAAGGTTTGGGCATGTAGAGAAAATGAACGAAAAAAAGAGTGTGAAAAGAATATATGACGCGAAAGTGAATGAAAGAAGAAGTCCGGGACGCACGAGGAAGATATGGCAAGATCAAGTGAATCAAATACTTGAGTCGAGCCACGTGAAAAGTCACAATAACAGAGAAGAGTACATATGAAACAATGTATGAATGTAAATGAAGCGAAGAGTGTGTGCCAAGAGAGTTATATGGCAGTCCGTCCTCTTTGCCTAAACCTGTGGGGGAAACGGCGTGATGTTAGTTAGTTAGTGTATTGTAAAAAAAAATAGCGCCTTGGCAATTCGCTGCCTGGAATGGACTGCTCCAATTGCGCCTACACAAAACCGGCGCAGGGAAAAGCGTGTTAGTGGATTCGTTTCCTTTCCCTTCTCGCCTCTTGTGACATCTCACATACACGACATAGAAATATTGTTTCTTCTGCATCAAGTCTAGTTCCATCCCTCTGCCAGTTCCACGCCTCCCCTATACACGCGAGGCTTGATACTCGATTAACTCACGACTTAAATATCAAGATGCACGTCTTCCTCCGCAACCTCGACGTGGAGAACAGCCCCAGGAGGGTGGGCCTGGGGCCGGGCTGCGCCTCCCCCCCGCCGGGGCTGCTGTAGCCCGCCACGAACTGGTCCAGCGTCTCCTGCGGCAGGGGTTTGCCATTGCAGGCCGCAATCTTCTGGAAGCTGCGGGCCGCGTCTTTCGCCCGGCCGCGGCTTACATACCACTGGGCACTCTCGGGAACCTGAAAAGTAAATTATGTGTTTTTTATTTGCTTAAAAAATACACAGCACGAAATGAGAAAAATAGAGCAACATAGAAAGAACAGTACATACATAATATTTGAACTAAGCAATGACACAAACATACATTTGATAGAATATTAAAGTCAAAGCCTGAACAAGATTTTGGTAGAGTCAATGACGTTAGACATAATAAATTATATTCTTCGACGATTATTTATAGTAAAAATGTCAAAAATCATTTAGACTGGTACCAAAAATATCAAGACCATGGCTTGAGTTAACAAGTCTCAACATTCTGGACAGTGGAGAATGATACCCATAATTAGTATAGTGATGATTGAGGAACAGCAATTCATTATTTCTGAGTCTACGGCAAGGAATTTTGAACTGTCTGATATGGCTGCAGTCTAAAAAGTTAAGGAACGCTGTGTGATAGGAGGAATAGGAAATTTGAATTAAAATAAAAAACCTTTGTGAAGGCAATTTTTTTTTACATATTACCGCTCAAAACGTAAATAATAGTATCTTATTGAAATAATATTCATTCGACGATCTACGTAGTCGATGGGTTAAGATCCTCAACTACAAAACTCAGAAGTCGTGGGTTCAAATCCCGGCTCGTGTTGATAAATTAAATTAAATTAGTATGTGTTATTTCACATACCATAATCAACATAAAATAATATTTAGTGTTTATTTATTTATACTGAGTTTTAACAGATGTTCTCATTTACGCGAGAATAATTTAGTTAGTGTAAAATTGTAAAAAATATATATACAAATACATCAAATATAAAATTACAAAAACTCATTCAATGATAAAATAATACACATAAAAAAACAAGATACACAAAGAGAGAAAAAGTGATACGCATTATAATTAGCCCAATCATCGTTACATATTTAGCAATAGCAGGACATTTTTTCTGAAACTGTACAAATTATCGACAAAAATATCTACATGAGTACACTCCATCTTATTACATAGTGTATTTGCGACATATTCCACAGTGGTAGATACTCTCAGTATCGCCCTGATGAAAGACCACCGTACAAAATCGAAACGTTGCTTTAAATGGGTATAGCCGTGTTTGGTGACCAGATCTGAATAGCCAGGTATTCCTCAACCTTCCTTTTCCCGTCTCCTTCCCTTCCTTACTCCGTTTAGCTTCCGCGACACAGCCCAAATGGAGATGCCATAGTCGTACTGCGCCAGGCAGTGGGCAAGTTACGTGTACCATTGAGATAAAATTTTAAATGCAGTTACTAATAATAAATATCACAATGAAAGCGTTATGATTAAAAATAATTTGATTTATTATGTATTGTTACAACCTCAGAGTACATAGAGTGGTAGCTAGGACTAGGGCTTGGGTATTTATACATCCATTCACAGCACATGCGGACATAATATTTTTGTTTATTCGTATACCACTTTTTACAGTATTGTTTTCAAAAAAAAATATAGCAAATAACCTGAAAAATCGTTTAGTTGTGTCGAGTTTAGTCGCATATGAAAACATGTGGGCGGAGTCCCCGGAGACACGGGAGACCAAGATCGTCCTTACAGTACCTAAAAGCGGTTTGTGTATTTTGTTGTCTCTTTCTCTCTCATGGTGTAAGACGTAAAAACTCGGAAAAAGTCATTTATCGCAAGTTTGTATACGTTGGGTAAAAAGAATTAGCTCTCTCTCCATACCTTGTTTTACCAAGGTTTCAACTGTGTATTGTGAAAATTGAACATTTATTTTTAGAACCCGTTACAGAATTGTTTTGAAGTTATTTATTATAAGTTTATTTAAAAAAAATATATATATATATATATATATATATATATATATAAAATGATATACTAAGGCGTTCTTAGCAAAATAGTGCACCTTAATATTTGCAATAAATGAGTAAATTTATTGGTGTTTTCGTAATCCTAACAATTAACAAGATTCCCAGAGATTAGAGAAAATTGATTGGATCTACATCGTTCAAACCACCAGTTAAAATATAATCGATTTCTCTAACATTCTATGATTTAAAACCTTAACATTATTACGATATTTTTGAATTACACGAGAAGTGTAATGTTAATAAATAGCCTATAATTCAACAGCCTTAAAATAGAACTGAGTTAGAAATAAAGTAGGTTACAGTTCTTTTAAACCGATGCTATTGAAAAATTCATTCTCAGTATAACGATAGAGATTATTGAGTTGTTGCTTTTAAAAGTAGATCATTTCATTTACAGACAAGATGGAAAAAAGTTCAGATGCCCAAGAGCTCTAATGATAAATTTTAAGCTTTTATCTTGATAACAATGGGTGTCAATAATCGTGTTAAAAGGCTTTTATCCAGGGCTGGATTAATAATAATTTTCTTAATTGATTTTCTTATTCATGACAAACTGTTATTAATTAAATACATATAATAAATTAGATTTTATATTTATAAAATAAATACAAATTAAGGTACCATATAGATAAGCAAGATAAGAAAATAAAAACAATTTACAAAAAAAAAGGAAATTTCAAAAAAATTGATGATGTAAAAGTGGTGATGATCAGGTCAATGAGGAGAAACTCTTTCAAGAATCAATAAGATTTCACTTCTGAATCTCTCCTCACTGGCGTGAAATATGTCAATAATAATAATAATAATAATAATATTTGGATAATTTGTATAGCGCCGTTTTTGTGAAAAATCACCTCAAGGGCGCTGTATCGGAAGACATTTTGTTCAGGAGCAATATACTCCTACCTACCGGCAGAACCATTGGCAGGTTGGTCCTACAGGCAGGAAGATTAAATAATCTACGAAGGCGCTGTCTTAGATTAAGACCGTAGAGACCATACATATTTTAAAGGTTTTGTTGCCCCCAAAATATCAAATTAAAAATGTTTATAAAAACGCATTTAAAATGCTTTGATTTCACTTGTTTATTAAACTAATATGAGTAAATATTACTATTTAATTTTACTATAGTTTTACAATCCGAATTTGCCCGAGATATTAATTGAAAAATGTAAGACTATGTATAAATGTATTTTTAAATAAATAACGTTGCCGGATAGTTATACTAATCTATGATTTCCAGACAGAAAGCTGTCCAAATGTCATGACGCCAGAGCTCACCGTTCGACAATTTTGCCAAGTTAAGTTAGTGGACGAACTTCATGGTCGAGTGATTTTCGTTTGGTTTAGATCAGTCATTTCCAAAGTGGTCTATATCAACCCCCAGGGGTCGATTCCGACCTGCAAGGGGTCCACGTCAATGAAAAAAAAAAATTGGGGGTGCATGAGACGTAAATGGGGGTCCACGGGAGTGGATTCCATTTAGGCAGGCCGTCACCAAAATGTTGGCTTCCCGCAAATGTAATAATCCACCTCACAGATAGTACCTATGTAGGTACTTACGTAATACTATCTTATAATGGACTTTAATTCCCTAATTAATTAATATTAATAATAATATAGGATTTTTTGTTGATTTGCTAGCACTTTTCGATTTGGGATCTCTGCCGACTAGTACTATTTTTTGACGAGTTCGACTACAATTGAAGTCTTAACCGCGAAGGGTTCATTTCAAAGAACTATCAGTTCCTGAAGCGTTCACAAAACTTTGAAGTTTTTCCCAACGCTAAAAAAAATCAATACTAGGAAAGCAGGGGGTCCATACAAAACAGAAAAAATCGACAAGTGGTCTACGGGACAAAAAAGTTTGGGAACCTCTGGTTTAGACCTTTGATTTGTTTTTTGATTTTTGAAATGATTCTTTTAATGGCGTTCTCTTTTGCTGGCTGACCTAAGCACGTGGTTATTTTTTTAAATACTTAATCCAGCTCTGTTTCAGCTCATGTAATTCAAAGGCAATAAAGGAGACATGATATTACTTTGTCCCTTGCTTGCATTGGGATCAAGGTCGGTAAAACCTGCGGCTGTTTTGACTTCAACGCAAACCCGCCAAACAGGATTGCATAACCATTTCTCTGTTATTAAACTTGTCTTCCAAAACACATCGTTTGTCTTTTGAGTCTCATTAAAAAAAATGAATTCAACGATGGTTAAGAAACTTTTGAACGGGTTAAGAATTAAGAAACAAGATTAGTCCGAATTTCGATATCCAATCATTACCCGGCGGAAAGCATTCATCTTAAATACCACCGTGTTATCAAGGTGTTTTGTCATTCATAGTTGCTTATAATAATTATATAAAAAAGTCAAATTTTAAGGATTATGAAAAACAGATTGAAGATTTAAATCGGTTTAAAAATAAACAGAGTTTAACCATAAAGAAATTACATTATCAGGTTTAAATTAGTAAACCATCTACAAGATAGTTGAAACATTTGCCGGATTGAAAAGGTATTCAAAATGAAAATTCCAACTCAAGAAACAATGTACATAGACAGGACACAAGTAATTTTTTTGAAAATGGATACGAAAATTCGTGTCATGTGCTAGTATCGAAGTTCTTTTTAAAAAAATGATGACATAGGTAGTGTTTTCTCAAAAAATCACTGGTCTCTGGCAGCAGTAAACTAGTTAACAGCGAGTTGCAAAAAAGTACAATACACCATTATTAAATTCTCTTACACTTTATGGAAGCGAAAGACATTTACTCCGTTTCTAGATATGCTCGCATTATATAACGACCTTCCAGAAAACTACGTTTACTTGATTAAAGAAAACCAGTTTAGTCTTGACACACACGTCAAAAGGGACATGATGAGTAAATCGTGAAGTAGCGCAATCGGAATAAAATTTCAAACTTTTTTACGTATGCGCAAAATTTACCACTATGCTTTTTGCAGACATAAGCACCCGACACGGCGATCTATCGAATCGTGTTCAGAAGATGGCTTAGCGTATTAATACTATCAGATATCAAATAGACTTTTAAAAAAATAAATGTTCAGTTGAAAAAAATATTTAAAAAACAGCGTTGAAGCATATATTGAATTGTAGAAATTTTTATGTAGAAAATGTTTCTCCTTCTTCCTGTGTCAACTGTGGTTAGGGGTGCATCAATGAGATAATCTTTTCTACCCGATGAGCGGTGAGCGATACAAATGCCTATATCGAAATGCAGGCTGCGTTTTTTAAGCCCACTCATTAAGTTTAAGGAGATAAGATAGAATTTGGACGGAGATGAAGGGGTTCGGTACTGGGGGTCCAGCGGCCGAGGTTGGAGATGAAAGGATTCGGGTTTGTTTCTAATTAGGAGTCAATTTTTTTCGCTGAATCTATTATGTGTTTTCGGAGTGGAGGAATTTTTGAACCCATGTTAATTATGTTATTTATGACGAGGCAGGGACTTTTGGTGAACCGTCGAAGCGTTGAAGCAGCGGGTAGTAAAGTATTTTAACCCTTAAACGTATTTGGTAGCTTAAAGCCAAATACATAAAACACAAGACGCGTCATATTCATACAAATCTTACGAAAAATGTAGCAGCACTAGTAGCGTCTTGTATCCCATTTCACCGGCGTATGAAAAGGATAGCCATTCAAAAAATATGTGTGTACGGATGAGATAGCTATATGAACGTCCCACGCTATTGTTATAATCGGGTATTGCGCTACTAGCTCTGGTTGTCTTTCACACACTTATGTATTTCTGCATTCGCTATCTTACACCGTTTTCATGAACTTTTAAACCTTGTAAATAATTGTATTTATTGAATTTAAATAAGAAGTGATTTGTGGGTAATTATGAATGGAAAGAAACTCCATGAGATATGTTTTTTACTCCCGAATGATTTTTACACCTCTCAGGGCATTTTTTCTCTGAAAGGAGTCTACAGCGACGGGTTTGTGGCATTTGGTGACAGCTTGTCTGTCGAACGAATGTTTGTGTGAAACTAAACGTAATAAATCTAAGGTGTGTCTCGCGGACTCGGTTTAGTGCATCCACGCGCGTTGTCTCAGTAACATATGTACATTATTTAATTAATCTAAGTCTAAAGCGGGAGTTTTTTAAATGAACAGATTTTCGCATTCTAATATTGTCATACTGTCAACTGTCTCATAATTAACTGAATTTACTTAAAATAGAAATATAGTCAACATTATTTTTTTTAACCCTCCTCAGTGCATAATACCTCCAGGTTCGTTTTATGTTCACTCCCAAAAAACCTTTGTTGTTTTATTTTTTAAAGTCATAACGTAATTTCTATTCCGCTCCCCTTTGAATTCCACGCTGATTTTTTCTCAAATCAAAATGAAAATGTGATTAGCCCATAACTGTTCTTCCTTTCTATAAATACGAGTACAAGTTATTTTGAATAATTGCCAATGAATAAATATAACAATATATGCAGATATGTAACTCCACGTAATATGTAACAACTAAATGAAAGTCTGATGATCTTGTTTCTCGAGTTTGGCTTCGATAATCCGTCGATAAATGGCTGCAGTTTGCTGCATCCTGTCCGTTGGCACAGCTTTATGAATATTATTCTCAGGGAGGATGTTGCGCAATATCTATCATGGTTTATGAACCAACCGCTACTACCTATTTTATCTCGTATCGGCTGTTACGTGCAATCGCAATAATAAGATCATGCATCATGATACAATCATAAGACGTATTTATTATCGAGAAGAGATGTATTGGAAAAGATATAAAAAAATGAGACAGATAACTGCTACCAATATATACGGTATAGATTTACGTCTACTAGTAGTGTGGTTTCTAAATATCTTACAGTCCTTGGTTGCGGGAGAAAAGCGGAGGTCACCCACGGATTAGATGGATTAAAGACCTTAAAATAACTAGAGAAAAAAATATATGTGCATTTACAAAACATCAGAAATTTGCGACCGCAATTAGCTATGTTGTAAAAGTATTGTATTTTTTAAATTATATAAAATGCATTCGGTTCATAATTTTTACTATACGGCTTAAATGTTCCGAAAGAATCCAGTTCAAACATGATGGTATTTAAATTAATTAATGGAATGGCTTCGGATTATTTATCGGAACTGTGTATTCCTGAAGATTCTAATTCACGACAGTCAACCCTTAGATCGTTAACATCATCGGCTATCGGAAGGCTGAAGGAATCAAATGCACAGCAGACACTAAGTTCGGAGAGCGTGCTGCAGGAGTGTCAGGTCCTAAAGCCTGGAATAGACTACCACATGATCTGACAATCATAAAAGACTTGATAGAGTTCAGAGCTTAACTCATATTTTCAGAAAATCATATCCATAAATAACAAAATTGCCCTAATTTACACAGCTAGGTTAACCCGTTAGCATCTAAACTCACCTATACCTTCGTACTATATTTTCATGCGATGATCCGTGATCCTCAATCCTCGATCTACTGCTAAACACAAAGTTCTAAAATTTTACACAGCTCGCGACAAATGTAAATGACTAATATGTAAATATTAATATGGTAATTTTAGCGGTAGTTTTAGGTGTTTATATAGTTTTTTGATAAATTTAGTGATAGTTAATAAGTTTTGTAAAGTGCCCTTGAGCTGATATTTTACAAAAATGGCGCTATATAAATTAGCCAAGTATTCTTCTTATTATTATACGTGTACCGCACCTATCGTCATCGGCGCTCATTTATAACAATAATAATACATAATAATAATAAATCATTAATAACAATAATGTATCAAACTTATAACAAAATTTAACATTTAATAATTTCAGCATGTATACGTACGCCATCTTAAAATAAATTCAAAAAGGTAGAACAATTGGAATGTCAAATCAGAACATTGTCAAATTTTGAAATATCAAGTGTTTTTCTTCGTGAAACCTCAACGCTCCCAACAGAGGTCCCTAAAGAGGAAGCCGGTACCTATTACAATGAGATATGTTGGACCTTCTCGTTTATATATTTGCTCTCATACAAGGACATGCTAGGGCTTAAAACGTTTGAATCTTCCTCTTTTTCATCTCCATGTTTGAAATAGACGTTTGATTTCAGTTTAAGCCATGAGACCAGACTCTGAAAACTAATTTATTCCATAATCAACAATATCCCGATGACATTATTTACCAACGATTAATTTCCGTGAGAAATCAGATGTTGACCAAAGATTTTCCCTAGCCGCCAGGCTAAAATGTCGCGCTCGACATAAATTTCCCGCATCGCAAAAATATTATTTGTTCGCGTTTTAATTTGAACCAGTTCACAGATCTGTATAATATAAACAAACTGCACGCCTTACTTGGCCCGTCGCTTTGCAGTCTGACTCCAGAGTTCAATAACCGGTTCTTGGGCGCATATATGCTGACTATCTGATATTACATAACAATCCCCTGTTCTGTAACAATTGAGTCGTGATCTTTAGATCATTATTAAACCTGCCAGCTTCAATAATAATATGATCTTGTTTGTGTTTGTTGTTAGGAATTGTTTTTTTTTTTAAATCTTGTTTGGAGAAGGCTAACACTTGTTTGGGAGAAGTTTTTGGGTGAAGGTTCTACGCTTCGTTGTAGAAAAGTGATACCTACTAAGATTCAACGGGTCTGACTCCATGTGTTTTTTACTTACGTACCTACGACATTATTCACCTGCAAAGACTTGAATATTTCTTTGTCAATTAATACGATCGCCCGAAACCCGTTAATAATTCTCTGGATCTGAGATTGGCTCATATGGCAACTATAGAAAAATATGGGTGCCCGCTAAAGATATTCCATTATTTAACTAACTAACAAATCATCACGCGGAGTAGGCAGAGGACGAACCGCCATACAACTCTGTCTTGGCACACTCCTTGCTTCATTTATATTCATACATCGTCTCATACATACTCTTCTGTTATTTTGACTCTTCACATGGCCCGATTCAAGTATTTGACTCGTGTCTTTCTCAGGCGTCCCGAATTCATTCATCATATATTATTTTCAAACTCCTTTCTTCGTTCGTTCGCTCTAAATGCCCAAACCATCAAAGCGTCCCTTTCTTGATCCTATTCATTACGCTTACATCAGTCTTGCATTCTTTTCGAATATCCACATTTTAACACATGGTCAGATATGGCACATACGCCTCAGGGATCTCATTTTCACAGCATTCAGTCTACTTTCATCCTTTCTCTCCAGTTCCATGCCTCACTGAAATACTTTAGGGTTGGTATAAGCACTCCATTGTGGATTGCTAGCTTCGCTTCTTTGGACATTTTTCAGTTCATTGTTCAGTCCTCCATTAATGGAGTTTCCTGCATTCACCCTTCTTTCAATATCCATCGGCCTTTCCGTCTCTCGTAAACACATTTCCTAATTACACAAATTTATCCACTTGCTCCAAATATTCATCATTCACAACCTGGTGTCATACCACCATTCAGAATCGAAATGTTGCCTCAACTGGTTTTTTCCGTGTTTGGAGAGCAGATTTGAATAGCCAGGTATTTCCCAACCTTAATCTTTGAATACCATATACTTTTTAACCCTCCTATTCACCACTCCTTCCTCTCCCCACTGCTTTCAGCCTCAAAACATGCCCCAATTGGGGACGCCATATTCTCACTGCCTTCTGAAGGTTGGGAGCAGTTGGAACTTTCTTGCGGTATTCACTTGTAACAAAAAAAGTGAATAATTTAATAATACCAAATTTTAAACTTTATTCCACTATTTTTGTTACCCGACTTTATTCCACCTTATTTTTGTTAAAGAAATTACGACCCCGTAATTTCAAGCCGCCTCTTTTTTTTTTTTTTTACATGAATACCGCACAAGAGTCTCAACTGCATCTTCAGACTGGTACCCCAATTTCAAGTGCTGAAATCTACGGTATATATTTCATTAAAAAAACACGGCACTCGTAAATTTTAAAGCCGCCCCTTTGAACGTGCCGCAAAAACTTGTTAAACCCATTAAATGTGTTACACATATTAATTGAATAAAAGTTATTGGCGCCATAACCCGCGACCTTTGGATTCGTAGTCGAGCGTCTTACCACTCGACCATGGAGGCCGTCAAAGGAGGCCTCTGTCAGCAATACAGATGTTCACTATAATATTGACTCCATAAGCGTCTATTCCAGACATCAATAGTAAACATGCCATAGATTTACTTAAAATTGTACCAGTCTGAAGATGCCCATCATCAGGTGAAATCGGTCAGGCCTCAATAAAAAATAGCCGAATAAAGTAACAAACTTGGTATTATTAAATCATTAAGACGGAGGCTGATGTGGCGTAATGAATATGATCAAGAAAGGGACGCTTAGATGGTTTGGGCATGTAGAGCGAATGAACGAAGAAAGGAGTGTGAAAAGAACATATGATGCGAAAGTGAATGGAAGAAGAAGTCGAGGACGCCCGAGAAAGACATGGCACGATCAAATAAATCAAATACTTGAATCGGGTCAGGTGAAGAGTCAAAATAACAGAAGAGTATTTATGAGACGATGTATTAATGTAAATGAAGCAAGGAGTGTGTGCCAAGACAGAGTTATATGGCGGTCCGTCCTCTCTGCCTACCCCTGCGGGGAAACGGCGTGATGGTTAGTTAGTTAGTTAGTTGACAGTTTCAAAATTAGAAAAAAAAAAAAAAATTATACCACTTTTCTACACTTTATAAGCGAAGGGTTTTCTCAGAAACCTTAAAAATAATTTCAATTAATTCATGTTAACCCTAGGTTAACCTTGGTTACCTTAGGTCATGGTAACTCTACTAACTTGTACTAATCAATTATTATTGTATACATGAGAAAAAAAGCTAAGAACAATTTTTAAACAATTAACTCCTAAAACGGATAAAAACTAATTTCATTCAATAGTTTTTTTTTACTATGTTAGTATGTTTGAATAGTACCACTTAATTAAATAATTACTTTCATCTGCCGGAACATAAGCACACGATTAGTGCGAACGCTAATTGAATAATGATCTCGGGTGTAATGATCTGAATAAGTCGTGTGATGAATGTTGATCAATTTAAACATTCTTGAATAAATCACGACGTGAACATAAATACGAATAACTCGTAGATGCCTTATAAATAAAACGGATATCAGATTGTATGAAGCAGCAACATTTGAACTTAAGTTTAAACAGTTTTTTTCTCTGGAATTTTTAGATGAATTAAACATTTTTTTAATGATTTAATAAAACAAATTCAGAACTTTATTCCACTTTTATTTTCAGACTAGTGAAGGAGTCTGAAGATGGCCGTCAAACATTTTTTTGGGGAAAATCACCTTTTAAATAAAGTTATAAATTTGTTTTATTAAATCATTAAAATGGAATTCCACCACGAATTAATAGTTTCAAAATTAGAAATAATAAAAAGTGCAAGCATTTTTTAATTATTTTTATGTGAATACCGCACAAGAGTGTCAACTGCTCCCAACCGTCTAGAGCCAATGAGACTATGGCATCCCCAAAAATAGGGTATGTTGTGAGGCTGAAGGTAGCGGGGAGGGAAAGGAGATTGGGAAGAGGAAGGTTGGGAAGTACCTGGCTATTCAGATCTGGTCACCAAACACGGCTAAAGCCATTTCAAGCAAAGTTTCGATTCTGAATAGTAATCTTTCACCAGGGCGATACTTAGAGTATCTACCACTCTGAAACGTGTCGCAAATATATTTAAAAAAAATAAATTTATATGAATTAAATGTGTTATGACACATATTAATTAAATAAAAGTTATTGGCGCACGCTAGCTTTGAACCCGCGACCTTTGGATTCGTAGTCGAGCGTCTTACCACTCGACCATGGAGGCCGTCAAATTAATTCCATCATGATCTATGAAGCTTTAAAAGTGTTGTAACCGTCCAAAAATAAGCCTCCGTCCTGCTTTTCCCATATTGTTCAATGGTTCAATTAGAAAAGAGGAAGTCGAAAGAAGAATTTGAAATTTTTTAAAAGTCAGCTAGAAACTACTGGTGCCATATAAAACTTGACTCTTTTCCTTTAACTTTGTATTTAATGCAACAAAAATAATAATAACAGTGAATTTATACAGCGCAGTTTTATCATAGTTACACTAAATTACCTAACCTAATATGATAAGAAGGCTATAATAACATACCTCTTTCTTAAATACTAGTGTTAATTTTCTTGGGCGTAATCAAATCGTCGCATCAAATGTTTTTGGGCGCATTGTTATTTTTTATGTCATTGTTATTTTTTATGTCACTGTTATTTTATTTTATACCTATGTTATGTAAAAGCCCATGAGGGCGTATAAAAATAAATAAATAAATAAATAAATAAATAACCATAACACATACCAGATGTGTATGCAAATCAAAACTATCTATAATCATGATCGTTAACATAAATCATGAAAAAAATGTTCAGATATGGGTATAAAAGTGCGTGTGTACATCAACAGATAAAAAACACCTTAATAGAAGCCAACTCACACACACTCCTTGCTTCATTCACATTTATAAATCGTCACATACATACTCTTCTGTTATTCTGACTCTTCACATGACCCGATTCAAGTATTTGATTGACTTGATCGTGCCATGTTTTCCTCGGGCGTCCTCGACTTCTTCTTCCATTCACTTTCGCATCATATATTCCTTTCATCGTTCATTCGCTCTAGATGCCCAAACCATCTAAGCGTCTCTTTCTTGATCCTTTTCATTACGCTTACATCAGCCTTGCATTCTTTCCGTATATTTACATTTTTAATACGGTCACACATGGGTTTACCGCACATACGTCTCAGGGATCTTATTTCCACAGCATTCAGTCTATTTTCATCCTTCCTCTGCCAGTTTCATACCTTACTGCCATACATCAGGGTTGGCTATAAATATAAGCCAATTTGTTAAAGCAAATAACAAGTTAAAACAATACTATGAATGTGTGTGTTTTTGACATTCATATTTTTAATGTTTTTTTTTAAGATCATATCAAATGAAAAGCGTTTATTACAACTCATTGGGAGTATAATACATCATATTAAGATTCGTTTCTGTAATGTTTTATATTATTATGCACACACAAAAATAATCATGTAATTGGTAGTCTTAACAACATAAATTTTCATTTCAACTTTCCCAATAATTTAAGCTTCACAAATTCGCATAAAATAGTACGTGTTAGAAGGTTCTACATTAAAAAATCTGGTTATTTATCGTGCAGAATAGAACCTTTGACCCCTGGAAGTAAGGATAGTGCTTTCTCCGTTGCATTAAATAAAGGTAACTTGTTACCAATAGCGGTTCGTGGATTCCAATTTGTGTGAAGCACATAGTAGATAGACCAACAAAATTTATAAAAAAACAATAATATGACAAAATTCTTAGTATATTGAAAAAAATACAATATGCTTATAAAAACACCTTTTAATGCAGTTAGACTTTCTATGCTGTTGACCAATCGCCAATTTGAAATACAATGAATAATTTGTATAAATCATTTGATTAGTTGTCGAGATTTTTTTAACCTAGTACGAGAAACAAAACAAAGTTTTTTAGTTTCAAAACCATAAACAATATATTTTATACTGAAACGCTTAAATACGTGAAATTTTAAATTAGCTTGAGAATTAGTTGATTCCGTAGAGTTTTAGTAGAGTCCCAACTGCTCCCAACCGCCTGTAACCAGTGGGACCACGGCATCCCCAATTGGGGTATGTTGTGAGGCTGAAAGTAGTAAGGGAAAGATGATGGGGGAAGATGATGGGGGAAGAGGAAGGTAGAGAAGTACCTGGCTATTCAGATCTAGTCACCAAACATGGCTAAAGCCATATCAAGCAAATTTTAGTTTCTGAATGGTGGCCTTTCACTCTGGTGTATCGCAGCTTCGGCTTATAAAATCAATCCCCCTTTTTAAATTTTCGGCTCGATTCAACATGTTGAGCAGTACGATGAAAGAGTTGTTTGAGACTGCAACTTGCAAGGTGAAGATTTCCCCCGATGATAGATTACCTCCGATAGGAAAAGGCACGAGAAGAACAATAATAAAGAAGACATTTCGACTGTTCCAAGCTAAATGACATATCGTAACTAGGCAGCAAGCACCATTATGCTACTTTTAAAGAGAGCAAAAAAAATTATAATTTTTTTTATAAATTATACGTTTAAGTAATTTTTTCAGTCACTTTTTAATTTTTAAAACTTTATTTTTATAGTGAATACCGCACAAGAGTCCCAACTGCTCCCTACCGTCTAGAGCCAGTGAGACTATGACATCCCCAATAGGGGTATGTTGTGAGACTGAAGGTAGAGTGTAGGGGAAGGAGATAAGAAGAAGAACGTCGGGAAGTACCTGGCTATTCAGATCTGGTCATAAACGGCTAAAGCCATTTCAATCAAGTAACGTTTCGATTCTGAATGGCGGTCTTTCACCAGGGCGATACTTAGAGCATTTAAAACTCTGGAACGTGCCGCAAATATACTTTATATTATTTTATATGAATTATATGTGTTACGACACGCCGGGTTTGAACCCGCGACCTTTGGATTCCTAGTCGTGCGTCTTACCACTCGACCATGGAGGCCGTCACTGAACAGAGAATCTCTCAAAGTGTAATCTACACCATTTGAAAAAAAAACTGATCCATGAAACTCTTGACTCCTAGACCCCATAAATGCCAGTGAAATTGATTATCTGTTAAAAAAATAATTTTGATATTTGAAAATATTTTATCAATTTCACCAGAAGTAAGGAAAAATAGTTTGCTTCGGGCACACAGACACGCCCACAGCAAATTTTCTATCGGCTTATCTCTTCAGTGATTTTCACTGCATTCTCTCGCCTGAAAAGTGTCGATTCGTCACCTACGCCCTTTTGGCTTCGAAAAAGTCATTTGACTGACTTAAACTCTGGTCCCAATATTTCGAAACTGTCTCAACCCTCCCCCTCCGAGCGGAGACAAACGTGCTCCACATTTCGGCAAAAGTGAAAGGTCCCCAACTTCAGACCCCTGCTCGACAATCCGTGCTTTGGGATGAGGAACCAGTATAAATATGGCGACCAATCGACCACTGATCATTAAATCCTCAGTGCTCTCAGCGAACAGATTAAAATGGCAATCAAGGTACGGTGAAACGCATTACAATTAACATGATTAATTACCTGAATGTTTTACCCATCACAATTAACACGATTACTAAATTGTTATACGCATTCCAATTGATATAACTATTCGATTGTTATACGCATCACAATAACCACGATTACCGAATTCTTATACGCATTACAATTGATATGATTACTTGATTATTATACGTATTACAATTGATATGATTACCTGATTATTATACGTATTACAATTTATATGATTATCTGATTGTTATACGCATTACAATTGATATGAATACCTGATTGCTATACGCATTACAATTGACATGATCACCTGATTGTTATAGGCATTACAAATGATATGATTACCTGATTGTTATACGCATTACAATTGATTTGATCATTTGAATGTTACACGCGTTAAAATAACATAACTACGTGATTTTTATACAAAGTACCTACAACTGTTAATATGATCACCTAACTTGACCGGCCAGTAGTTGAGTGGACAAATACGTCTGGTTCCTACCCAGGTATCGTGGGTTCAATTCCTCTGCTAGCTAAGTCCCCCATCATTACACTTGAATTCGCTTATTATGATTTTAAAAAAAATATTATTAGGTTATTCGTAGCAATGTTTGTCTTTCTTTAAAAAAAGATATACGAATTACAAATAATTTGATTACCGATTGTTGTACGTTAAACGCATTACAATTAATACACAAATTAAAACGTTATGTGCATTACAATTCACGATATTGTATCTGAATGTTATGCACATTACGTTTAATATTATTAATTAGTTACCAGACGGTAATACGCACACTTTTTAATTTCATAGATAATATTGATATATTAGCGTATGAATAATGCGTTAGGTCATTTATTGAATAAAAAAAAAAAGTATCGCTTATCTCAAAACAGTTTGGTTAGTAAATATATGTGTCATGTGAAATGTACATTACTTTATATTCGTCTTGTGTTATAATTAATTACTTTCAGACCCGTGAAAAATCACGGGATTTTACAAAGGGCAGGCTAGAATAGCTGGACTCGTTTCAATCTCGGTATAAAAAATCGCTCTCCTTTCTTTCTGACAGTGGATAAGTCGGTTTATTCCTTGCATTTAAAGTCGAAGTGAAATTTTATGTTTAATTAAAAAATCTAATATTTTCATGATACGTGTGTATTTTTGTACTACAGTAAATAAGCAATAAAAAATTTTAAAAAAAATGATGAAAAATAAGTATTTACTGTGCGTATTTTGTTGCATAAACGTTTGTATTGTCCCATTTTCCCTTTATATATTTATGAATATGGACACTCTCTACGTACTACACATTACTTTAGTTTACTTATAATACTTGAACATTAATGTTTTTTAGTACCAAAATCTCAACTGTCCTCAAATAATTTCATTTTCTTTGCTGTAACAAATTTGTTAACATGAATTCATACGTTTCATCTGGATTTTTAGACCCATTGGTTCTAGTATTTTTTTTTAAATCTGTTGATGTACACATGCACTGTTGTACCCATATTTGAACCTTTTTCTATCATAATTTATAATAACGATACATGATTTTGGAGAGTTTTAATTTGTATATTAAATACGATATATTATTTTCTCTTTGTTAGTTAGTCTTATTATCTTAATTAATTGAGGTGAAATGTCACGAAAGTGCGCCATGTAAATTCACTGTTATTATAATTATAACACACAGTTCTAATATCATTAATTTGAATTATTAAAAACGATTTGTAAATTCTTCAATAATTTTCAAGCTGTTTGAAAATCTGTTTACATTTCTGTAACAATGAGTCTTGGCGTCACGAAATTATCGCAGCTTCTTCTGTATAGAATTTATAGATCAGTCAATTTATGTTCAGCTCGTAAAGTCACTCCGATAATGACTTATAGAGTTTTGAAACGTCAACGTAACTATGGGCAAATTAGACGAATTATTATTTGTTCCGTACTTTTCAGGTGTTCAAGAAGAAAAATGCGTTTGAAACTCGGGCAAAGCCGGGTAGTAACTGCTTCTCGTACATAACACCGATACGTCGTGAAAGCGATTAATTTATTTGAACCCGGTGAAATGGACACGGGAAATTGAATTCGTGAGCGATTATCCACAGGTAAAAACAAAACGGATATTGGCACTGACATGCTGTTACGCCATATCGCATTGCCACCGCGATAACCTGTTTCATAACGTGTTCACTGCAGAAGCCAAATGTGATTTTATTATTTCGTAAATATTTTGTTTATTGTAAATACAATTAATAATCTCACGGGTTTTATTTTTCAAAGTGGATACCGCACAAGAGTCTCGATTGCTCCCAACCGTGACTTTGGCATCCCAAATTGGGGTATATTGTGAGGTCAAAGGTAGTGGAGAGAGGGGAGGAGATAGGGAAGAGGAAGGTCAAAAAGTACTTGGCTATTCAGATCTGGTCACCAAACACGCCTAAAGTCATTTCAAGCAATGTTTCGATTCTGAATGGTGATTTTTCATCAGGGCGATACTTAGGGATCTGCCACTCTGGAACGTGCTGCAAATATACTATATATTATTTTTATATCAATTAAATATGTTATGACACACATATTGTTTAAATAAAAGTTATTTGCGCACGCCGGGTTTGAACCCGTGACCTCTGGATTCTTAGTCGAGCGTCAAACCATTCGACCACGGAGGCCGTTAATGTTGTGTGGATTTAGATATGTAAATGTCTTGTCTTCCTTTTCATTTGTCGGTACTCTCTGTTTCAACTTCCGTTTTTCAAGATCATTTCGTCGAGAATCCACATTTTTCAAAAAAATAATGTTACCCCAAATTTTTTCATTGTATTATTATCTCATTATTTAGGTACTATGCGAACTAATCAACTAAATGCATTAAATATAATTCCATTCTATCTAATTTAAAGAGTTCTCTTTTCTTCTTACTATTCTATGACTATCCTTTTTTGCCTTTATTCAATTTTCAGAATTTCACTATCCTAAACGTGAATCAATATATTTTTCTTTTCACTAGTAAAGTTGTTCTTTAACTCTCTTTCACTGAATTTTTTCCACTCCACTTTATTCTTCCATCTCAAAATAAATGTGTATATATATTTCTTTCTTTTTTTTTTTCTTCTGTAACGCAGTAAGTAAACATATAAATGTAATGTCCTTAACGGGTTAAGGGAATTTCAAATTGTTTTCTTTCCATCAATAGTTCTTCTACTGCTCTTTCACTGTCTTTATTTTCCACTCTGCTTTTTTCCTACTCTTATTTTATTCCTAAAATAATATTGTACATACTTTCTTTTTACAGTTTTTTCCCCAAACCCTTTCAATTTCCTTTCGTTCTTTTTTGTTTAAAACTATAATTACATACGTATCACGTTCCTTAATATATTTTTAAAGTATAAAAGTTGAATAATATTTTTTCTTTTAGTCCCCGTCACCATTTGACGCTCAAATTTAAATAAATTACAACGATGTATGAGACGATGTATGAATGTAAATGAAGCAAGGAGTGTGTGCCAAGACATAGTTGTATTGCGGTCCGTCCTCTCTGCCTACCCCTGCAGTGAAAGGGCGTGATGGTTGGTTAGTTTACAACGAAATGTAACAAACGTCATGAATTAATTTTCATGGAAAAATGTTTTTCTAATCCGTGCCTGATGAAAAAACCTTAATCCCGATCTATGCACCAAAAAAGCACAAATCAAACATTCTCTTTGATACTTTCTCTATGGAAAAATATGTAAATATCTACGTTAATTTACAAACAAATATTATTAAACATTCCATTACAATAATTACACAACTTCCGCTGTGCATTCATTAGATCACAGTCAACTTGGTCACTTTGAATTAACGCGATACATAAAAATATTATCAAAATTGAAATATCTCACTTTCTTTCGAACATACAGCTAAACACTCAGTTCCCCTTTGAAATGTCCTTATTTGAATATATGCAAGCTGAAATCATTCTGGCTCTCTCTCTTCCTTCAAACCACAACTCCTTGTACAACCCCTCAGGAAACTCTTTAAACTCCCACTGGTGTGCTGTTTCTCCTCATTCGCCTATGGATGCGGTGTTTGTATTCACACTATCCAGCCACACAAGTCTATATCTTTCAGCACTCCTTCATCCTACAGCCTTACCATAAATAAACCTAAAACCCAACTAAAGCGTTAAAGGGTGTTTAGCTATCTTCCATTCTTACGACATATCCTGCCCAGGGTTGTAATTTCAATTTTATTAATCTTGTTATTGACGGCTCTTTAAATAATTAGTTGTAAACGATTTTTTACACGGTCTTTCCGATATTCTTCCATTAATCTTTATTATAAATACTGTGCAGATATCAGTTACGATCTTCCATCTTAGCTACAAGTCCTAGCTAGTGAATCCGTTATAGTTGCATACGTAAACATATTATTAACGACTCTTCAACCAAATTCTTAAAAGTCATTTTTGCAAACTAAGCATTATCAACTGTCGTGAATTTATTGTCATTATATCGTCGCTGGAAAGGCAAAAAGGCTTTTTCCGTTTACACCAAGCACTTTGAAGTTTATTGTTTGTTTTACAATCAAATTCATAAGTCTTCATTACCTGGCTGGATTTTTAAAAAGAAAGTTAAACTCAGGTAACTCAATGCTCACTTGCTTACCTGAAGCGACAAAAATCTAAAAAACGTCCCAAATTTGTGTCGCTTAAGTAAAACCTTATGGTAAATATATTTTAGATGGCTGAGAGGCCACAGAAGTCTTCAGAATCAAACGATAGAGCATTCGATGCAGAAATAAAAACTGATCCAAACTGCATATTCAACTCATTTTTTGCCTTTCCAGCGACGATATACGAGTACAAAACCCGCGAAAATTCAAAATTCACCTTTTCTTTTGAACAAACCTCGTAATATTGCATAGATGCCTACATAAAATATTGACAACTCCAACTAAATCTCTCGATTTAGGACAAAACATCCCCAGAACACCCAGAATATTGCGATTCGCACAAAAACGTACTTTAAACAAAAACCCTTTTAAATTTCCAGTTCTTCATCCTTTCTGCCCTCGTGGCCGTGACCTGTGCTAACCCCATTCCCCAACACGGCCAACAAGTGGAGGAGTACGACCCCCACCCCCAGTACAATTTCGCCTACGACATCCAAGACGAACTCACCGGAGACTCCAAGAGCCAGCACGAATCTAGGGACGGAGACGTGGTCCAAGGATCTTACTCCCTGATCGACGCAGATGGATACAAGAGGACCGTCGAATACACAGCTGACCCTCATAACGGATTCAACGCTGTGGTCCGTCGTGAGCCCTTTGGGACATGCCGTGAAAGCTGTTGCGCCTGTTGCCTACGCAGCCCCTGTTGCTAAAGTCGCCTACCAACCCCAGCAGGCGTATTACCAGCACTAAATAACTCATCCCCATTTGTACATTCCTCTCCCGTAGGTTAAATTGTTTTAGTTCGGCGATATGTTTTTGTTGAGTGTAACTATTTTTAGGCTAGAATAAAACTTTCCTTATTTATTTTTTATAAAAAAACTCTTTTTCATTAATTGAATTATTTTTTGTTTTTGTGATGAGTTTGTAGAACACTCAACATTGTATAAATGTGATTATTGTACAAAACCCTCCTACCGCCATCATAAGAAGCGGAAGATGTTGCTTGTGCAATGATGGAGGACTTAGCCAGCAGAGGAATTGAACGCACGACGCTCGGGTGAGAATCCGACGAGTTTGTCTGGTTTGTACAGCTTTGTACAGCTAAAGGAAGTGGGGAGGAGAAGATGGGGAAGAAGAAGCGTAGTAAGTAGCTGGCTATTGAGATCTGGTCACCAAATACGACCAAAGCCATTTCAAGCTAGATTTTGAATGTTTCTCATAAGGGTGATTCTGAGAGTGTATAGACGGTATTAGGATATACGAAAAACAATGTATGACGCAAAAGTATATGGAAGAAGAAGTCGAGTACAGTTAATTAAATACTTGATTCATGTTGATGAAACGAGTAGTGTGTGTCAAGACAGAGCTACATGTCGTTCCATCATCTCTTCTTACCCCTGCGGAGAAATGGCGAGATCAAATGGTATTAATAAAAAGTATAAGAACAAACCATAAAGACCTTAAACAATCGTAGGTATCTGTACAGATATACAACAATAATTTCAAAATTTAAATAATTTAATTTGTGAGTACGTACGACCGTACGAGTGTAAACTTTTAAAATTTGTAAGTGATGTTAATTAAAATTATCAAATTAAAAAAAATACATAGCCTGTTCACAAGAAAAGGTGAATTTTGAATTTTCGCGGGCTATGTACATTCGATTTTTTTGTTGTTGTTATGTTGGTACACGTATGTTTATCATATGTTAGCATTATCAGCCATTTTAGATTAGTGGTTTGTTTTTGACAACTGGAAAGGTTAGTCACGTTTTTGTGTGTTCTTCGATTTTTTTACTTTCGAAAAAAATGGATCAAAAAATTAAATCCATGATTTGTTTTTTTCCGGCCTACAACTCCAGGACGCTCATCGTCACAGTTAACATCTTCTCGGCCTTCTGAAAAGTGTTTATAAGCTCGTATATCATGCGTTCGACAAAATGGCAATGCAAAGGTTCAACTTTAACCGACCTGTTAATTTCTAATGGTTATGTACATCACAACTCATAAAAAATATATTTTATTGTTTAAAAATAGTGAACTAAAATTGTAATATTTTTTAACATTATGCAAATTTATTCAGTAATTCAAATAGCCTACATTAATCTAAGTGTTATAAGATATCAGATATGTTATCTGGCTTTATTTCGCAATGAATGTACACAAGTGGTTAGGAATGATTCAGGTATGTTTTGTTACAAGTTTGAGATATACTGAAGATTAAAATAGTTAGTCGAGTGATTTAATTGTACTACGGAAGAACAATAATTATTTCAACAAGAATATATTGTTTGAAGAACTGACAAGATTATCTTGTAAATAATAACATGTAATTTATATTTTACAACGAATCAGAATGAGAGGGTATTCAAAATGAATAAATGAAAATGAAGTAAAAGATTATCTGCGAGATGTTTAAAATTTTAGCACACATAAAGTTTAAATTGTAACTTGAAGTAACAATATACAAACTTGCGATAAATCACTTTCTCCGGGTTTTCACGTCGTACACCATGAGAGAAAAAGAGACAGCAAATATAATACATCGCTTCTATGTACTGTAACGATGATCTTGGTATCCTGGGTCACATTTTTTATAATGCCACTAAACTTGACACAACTAAACGGTTTTTTAAGTTATATGCTATATTTTTGTTGATAAAAGTACTGTGAAAAAGTGGCTGTACGAATAAATAAAAACATTATGTTGGTATGTGATATGAATGGATGTATAAATACCTTAGCCTTAGTTTTAGCCGCACCTAGGTTCCCCAAGTCAGGTTAAAATTATCAAAAACAAGTAAAAAATTGACTTCAATGCCTTGGATAGATACTACTCTACGTACTCTAAGTGTTGTTGTATTCATTTAAGTAGGTACCCACTTAAAATTCTAACCCATTTTATTAAAACTGTATTTTTTTTTGTTTTTTGTGGGATTTCATGATCGGAATTTAGGTGAGCAATTATGACACTTGAAAATAGTTTGAAGTTTTAAACACATAATTAAACGTATTTCTTGTGAAACTGTTACGTAGCTGTTACACATATCTCGCACGGCCCGGTAACAATGTCTCAGAGAATGCATAAAAAGTGATTGGAAAACTGTTGTTTCAAGGTAGATATCAATTTCATTATGTGAACCAGCAATGACCAATTAGCTGGTCAAACTGTGGGAAGAAGGTTTTAATAAAATCTGCCCGAAGGTTTAACTCATTTTGACGTGATACTTCTTTAATTTTGATGCCGGGTGTGAAAAGGCGTTCGCTCCCGAATGAGCGACAGTTACTCTCGAAGTAATTGTAAACTTCAATAACTCGGCTAAAAATAGACACGAACCGCTCACGTGCAAAATTAACCAACGATACTTTTAGTGGGTTTATGTTTATGAGATCTTTAAAAAGACTCCCAGTTCGAAAACTAGGAGTCTAATATTCGACAAAGAAGTATTAAGTTATTACGTAATGCATCATTTTCGTTGTAAAAAAAATATCTAAGATCTTGAAGGTTGTAGAAATCTGTTTGTCTCTGAACCCGGAGTTCATGAGTTCAAACCCGACGTTGACAAAAACAATTTAATAAAAAAACATTTTACTTGGGTTATTTGTCACATGCAATTTAATTACATCTATATATTATAAATGTATCTTATGGACAACCTCTCTACTCCTAAATAATATCTATAAAATGTTACCTCCACGTCATAACTTTATTCTTATATTCATCTTTCTTTTATTTTCCCTTTTTTCTTTTTTATTGCTTTTTACTTTTGTGCTCAACCTAAATAATATCTATTAAATGCAACCTACATCTGATAACTGTGTTGTAATTTTCATTTAATTTCATATTTCATTTCTTTTCTTCTTTTTCCTTTTTATTTTAGTTTTAATAATATTTGCATTTAATATTATATAATTTATGTAATCGACGTCTGTCTCGACACAGGAATATTCTAGTGAGATAGACATGGACCAAACCCATGTTTTTAAAAATATTTTAACAAGAAAAAAAATTATAGTACATTTGTACCCGTCAGTATTGCTCGAGTGAGAGATTACAATTTTGAATAAAAACATTGCTTGAAATAGCTTTAGCTATGTTTAGTGACTAGATATACACAGCCAATCACTTTTCATCCAGCCTCTCCCTCTTTCTCACTCCTTTCCACATCTTTCATACTAACAAAATTCCTCAAAACCTGCTCATTTTAAATCTCTGTAAACATTTTGCATGTTTACAATTTGGAAAAATCTTGACTCCATTTGCTAAAGATATTATATTAGTATGTACAATCATATGTTATCAATATGTCATTGTTAAAGACAGACACAAGAAAACATTACACAATATAATAATTTCCTTCGTAAGTACAAATTTTCAAATTTGGAACTGATGTTAATTAAAATTTTCAAAATTAAAAATTAATCTAACTAAACCCTTCCCATCTCATAAAGTGCCTACCTACCTATAATATATTTTAGCAGTTTTTATTTATTTATATGAATACCGCACAAGAGTCTCAACTGCTCCCAACCGTCTAGAGCCAGTGAGACTATGGCATCCCCAAAAGTGTATGTTGTGAGGCTGAAGGTACTGCGGAGGGGAAGGATATTGGGAAGAGGAAAGTTGAGAAGTACCTGGCTATTCAGATGTGGTCACCAAACACGACTGAACCCATTTCAAGCAACGTTTCGATTCTGAATGGTGGTCTTTCACCAGGGCGATACTTAAAGTATCTACCACTCTGGAACGTGCCGCAAATATACTTTTTATTATTTTTATATGAATTAAATGTGTTATGACCCATATTAATTACATAAAAGTTTTTGGCGCACACCGGGTTTGAGCCTGCGACCATGGATTCGTAGTCAAGCGTCTTACCACTCGACCACTGAGTCCGCCAGATATTATTATATATTTGAAATGAGTGGATTAAAGCAAATGATGTTTTTCTTAGCAAGTCAACTAACATCCATAGACATAATATACAAGACACGTCATATTCATACAAATCTTACGAAACATGTAGCACCACTAATGTTGCACCACTAAATGTTTCACCCGCGTATGAAAGGGTAGCCATTCAAAGAATATGTGTGTGCGGAAGAGATAGCTATATCAAGCGTGTTTCGAAGGTATGTCTCGTTGACTTGGTTTAGTGCAACCAGGCGCGTTGTCAAAGTAATGTATCTACATTATTTAATTCATCTAAGCTAACGTCCCGTAATTTTTCACGGGAAGTATAGATATATCGTTGAATAAAGTATAGGGTTTTTTTATCCAGTAAAGACCTTTTCCCTAAGAACTCACTAATGTAAACTTAAATTCAGTCAATTAAATACAACCATCAGATGGTGATAGTAATAAGGCCCAATGAGCCGCAGTACTAGTTAGATTGACATTATGAGGGGTATTTGTATAAGCCCCAACTAGTTAGCAGAGGATCCAAAGAATACATAAATAAAAAAAAAGTTGAATAAAGTAAGTTAAACGTGAATAAAAAAAAAAAAATAATAAAAATTACTAACAAATAGTTGAGGACGCCACAATACTTCAAGAGAATGGAGACAGTAACGAATTTACTTTACATTATTGTTGCATTTTTAAATTATAAATTCCACCCAAAATGAATCATTGCGTAAAAAGTTGGGAATCGACGAAAATGGTATAAAAGACCTGCAGCCAATTGCTTTGACATCAGACTCTCTTTACCTTCAAACGCACCGCAATGGCATCTAAGGTGCGAGATATTCTAGATAAATTGATATATCATTAATTAGTAAATATACCATTAATTAATATAAGTGTTATTCTAGTGCTCTAAGTGACTGTTAATTTTATCGTAGAATCGTGTAACGGATTACTAAAGAGTTTTTCTTTGATCTTGTTAGCATTCTGACAATTTGTTGTATTTATATTTATAAATATAAATAGAAACCTAAGAATTCGTGTCGTTAAACTTGATTTTATTATTATTAATAAAACAAACGTACAGTTTTTGTATTTTCCCAGTCTTTGTCTTTAGGTGTTGATTGTCATGTTTGATTTACTTATTGAGTTAAGTGCTTTAGAGCGGTTGAAAGGAGCATACGTATTTAAAATAGTGACATTTAATTATATTAACTTCATGGCACAATGACTCGTTCTTCAAAAGTGCTATTATCTACTAGCGATTAATATATGTAGTTTTGTTATCCGCTTGCAAAAAACTTTATTTGTGGGTGGTATTTCAAAGTGTTAAATGAATTTTCTAAATTCTAAGGTTAAGTAAAAGTTATGTGTTTATTTTAAAGAAAGATAAACATTTCCGAGTTACAAAACAACCCGACCACAATTGAATTTCTCCTACTTCCATCATTATAAGCGGGAAAATGTTGCTTGCGCAATTATGTACGACTTAGTTGGCAGATGATTGAACCCGAAGCTTTAAACCATTCGGCTACTCAATCTAATACTTCTAAAACGGTCTAATTTGTCTTTTTCATTCCAGTTGTTCCTGATTGCCGCCCTGGCGGCCTGCGCCCATTCCAGCTACATTCCCCACCAGCAACATGACTTCGCTGCAGCCACCCAGTTAGCGCTTTCATCCCACGGCCAGGAGCAGTTTGCTCAAGGGCTCTCAGGCCATGAGCAGTTTGCTCAGGGACTCTCTGGCCATGATCAGTTTGCTCAGGGACTCTCAGGTCATGAACAGTTTGCTCAGGGACTCTCTGGCCATAATCAGTTTGCTCAGGGACTCTCAGGCCATGGGCAGTTTGCACAGGGACTCTCAGGCCATGAGCAGTTTGCACTGGGACTCTCAGGCCATGAGCAGTTTGCACAGGGACTCCCAGGCCATGAGCAGTTTGCTCAAGAACTCTCAGGTCATGGACAGTTTGCTCAGGGACTCTCTGGTCACGAGCAGTTTGCTCAGGGAATCTCAGGCCATGAGCAGTTTGCTAACGCACTCTCAGCTAGCTCCGGGCAATTCTCTCACGGACTTTCATCTGGTCACGAGCAGTTCGCTCATGGAATCGCCGCATCCCAAGAGCAATCCTCTCACGGGCATGCGCAGCTCGCTCAATTAGGACACGGACACCAGCTCTCCGCTCAGGGACACTCTCATTCTGAATTCGGACATGGTGACCATGAGCCTAAAGACTACCACTCCCAGCCTCATTACGAGTTCTCCTATGGAGTCAAGGATGACCACACGGGAGATGAGAAGACTCACGAAGAGTCAAGAAACGGAGACGCAGTCAAGGGAACCTATACTGTCGTTGACCCCGACGGCCACAAGAGGATAGTGGACTACACTGCTGATGCCCACAGTGGATTCAATGCCGTTGTCCGCCGCGAAAAGATAGAAAACTTCCAAGAACCACAAAGCCATAAACAATATACGAACTCCCACGCTTCAGAAGAGGTGGTTCACCATTCCTACGTCCCCCATGGATCCCATCACTAGACTATTACCATTATATAAGCTGATACCAAATTAACACTTTCCTTTCAAACATTTTCACACATCAAAAGTGTTCGTATAATTATAATTAATACATTCATCACTTTCCATTCCTCGTTAAATAATCAAACCCCATCGCTCATTAAAATTCATCTACAGAAAGTAATTAATTTTATCATGTTTTTATATTGAAAGGTTTTGCTTAAAAGCTCAAACCAAAAACTAGTGTTCCTTATTTAAATTATGAAATATGTATAAGTATTATAATTAATGATTTGTTTGTTTATATATTGTTTTGTGCAGTTATTGTTCTTCTTTGAATGGGATCAATTAATAAATTGAATTTATTCCTAATTTAAACATTTTAATTGTTGGCATTACACCGAGTGTTACACAAAAATGATAGTAATAAAAACTATTGAGTTAATCAAGATTTGATTGATGCTTAATCAAACAAAGAGGCTACCAGTCATAACATCTGATGCGAAAACCGCTTGTAATTGAATCTGACCTGGTTAAGAGAGATTTTTAGATTAAGTTGATTGATTTAAAAAATATATATCCATATATATATGTTTGATAGCGCACAAGAGTTCCAACTGCTCCCAACCGTCTACAGCAGGTGAGACTATGACATCCCAAATTGGGATATGTTGTGAGACTGAAGGTAGTGGGAATGGAAATAAGATGGGGAAGATGAAGGTTGGGAAGTACCTAGATATTCAGATCTGGTCACTAAACACGGCTAAAGCCATTTCAAACAACGTTTCGATTCTGAATGGTTGTCTTTCACCAGGTTCTGGAATGTGCCGCAAATATGCTATATACTAATTTATGTGAATTAAACGTGTTATGACGCATAATGATTAAATCAAATTTATTTGCGCACGCCGGGTTCGAACGCGCGACCTCTGGATTCACAGTCGAGCGTCATACCACTCGACCACGGAGGCCGTCGATTGAATAACAAAAAATTACAATGTGCATAATTTTAAACATGCGTCACAATAAGATTGTTGTGAAAAAATAATTTAGTACCAAGGTAATTAGAATAATATCATAATCATAATAATCTACGTAATACATACGGAAGTATTAATTATATAGCTTCTATAAATACGTTTCTATTGATACCCATGAAACTATAATCATATATCACTGCTATGATATCATCTTGACATGAAATATTGAAAAAAAAAATTATGATGAAGTGTAATATCAACAAAATATTTATTTCCAAGAGCACATCGTATTATGTGCACTAAAAAAATCACAAAATATGCATGCAAATGTGCCACTAAAAATGAAAAAATAAACATTATCAACTAAATATATCTGCGTGCGCAAGGAAGAACGGAGTGAGTCGATAAACGCAGATATTCAGGTGAACCAAAACAAAGTTTTAAAATTTACGTTTTTTGCATGTAATTATGTCATGACTCATCTCATTTTTCCTTGCTAGATATGTGTCTAAGGAAGAATTCTGCATACTTTTAAAAACTTATTACTATGTTCTTCCTTTCGCATACAGATACACTAACAATGCTAAAATAAGTACATTTTTTTTTTCCAAAATTTGCACGTTTAATTGAAAAAGTTAAAAATGTATATTATAATTTTTGATTGTCGAAGGGATGGAAGGGGCGGGGGTTATAACGTATCTTGAAATATTGGTTTTATCTGGGTAGTTTTGGAATTTCTGTGTTTTTTTTTTAATTGGTAGAAGGGAGTTACACACGTAAAGAAATAATTTTGGGAATTTCCATGGCCGTAAATTTTCCGGTAATAACGTGTTCAGTTCATTTTTGCTCGAAATAATGATGTTTGATCGAATAAAATGGCTCAAATATGTATTAGGCATATGCAAGTGTACAGATGTATAAGAACTGATATCTACTAATTAGCATCGCACATTTTTGCATAGCACCGTAAAGCAGTTATGAAATCACTCGAAGACCGCTTTACATAAATTTCAATATTTGTTGATGTACATTTAAAGATTTTCTGAAAAATTACGGTTTTTAGGTCCGTAATGCTAATTATAGATTTTACTATTAGTATATTAGCGGCAAGACTTATCACCGGCGTATCAAAATATTCCCATATCTCAGAGCACCTCAAAAATCTTCACTGGCTTAAATGTCCCGAAAGAATCCAGTTTAAGCTTTGCTGGATGGTTTTCAAATCAATTAACGGAATGACTCCGGCTTATTTATCAGAATTGTGTATTCCTGAAGATTCCAATTCGCGACAGTCAACTTTTAGATCGGCAATGTCATCGGCAATCGGAAGGTTGAAAGAACCAAAGCGCACACCAGACCCTAAGTTCGGAGAGCGCGCCTTCGGAGTGTCAGGTCCTAAAGCCTGGAATGGACTACCACATGATCTGAGAGTAATAAAAGACTCCACAGAGTTCAGAGCCAAACTCAAAACTCATTTTTTCAGAAAATCATATCCATAATCAAGATGTAACAAGCCCAATAGAACCAAGAAAACTTTTCAGACTCTCATTCCTTAAATTCATTAGAAGATTATCACCATTATCTGTTCTTCACTACGAAAAATTAAAAATACCTCCGATATACTTAATTTTAAATTTGCCCTCATGCCCTAAAAATGAAAATAATAATAAAGAAATAAAAAAAAATAAAATAAAAAAAGAAACAAAATAAAAAATAAAAAAATTTAAATTTAAGTTATTCTAAATTTTAAGTTATTATGATATGGTGATTGTGTCCTGCCAGAAGTGACCTGCCAGGTAAGTATGATGCTGTATATTTATATAAACTAAGAATTAATATTAAGTAGAAATTAAGATTTGTACAGCGCCCTTGAGGTGATTTTTCACAAAAACGGCGCTATACAAATTATCCAAATATTATTATTATTATTATATTACAAGAGTACGATAATATTACGAGTATATTATAAGCAATAATAAAATAAATTTTTTGACCGAAAGATCAACATTTTAGAATCGAATGTTTTCAGACTTGAGCGACGCCGAATCGTTAAACCAGTGAGATATAAATAAAAACATTGTAGTTAAATAAATAAACATAATATATTTCGAAATAAAATAATAATATCTCCGGGTACATCCCTTGAGGTGGAAGTATTCACAGAATACGTTATTCAACATTTAGTGGTGGTAGGCGTGAGGAGCGTATCCCAGGGGGGCGGCGATCTTAGCGACAGGGGAGGCGTATGCCAGGGGGGAGGCGTACTGGGCGACGGGAGCGGCGTAGTGGGCGGGGGCGGCATAAGCCTGGGGGGCGGCATAGTGGGCGGGGGCAGCATAAGCCTGGGGGGAGGCGTACGCAGCTGGAGCGGCATAAGCGACGGGGGCGGCAACCTTCACGGCATGTCCCAGGGGCTCGCGACGGACGACGGCGTTGAAGCCATTGTGGTCATCGGCGGTGTAGTCGACGGTCCTCTTGTATCCATCAGCATCAACCAGGGAGTAAGATCCATGGACGACGTCTCCGTCCCTAGATTCGTGCTGGCTCTTAGAGTCTCCGGTAAGGCCGTCCTGGATGTCGTAGGCGAAGTTGTACTGGGGGTGTGCGTACTCCTCCTGGACTTGGGCGTATTTAGCCACCGGGGCGGCATGGGCGTAAGCCTGGGGAGCATCGTAGTATTGTGGTTGGGCAATGATGCCAGCATTGGCCACTGCCACGGCGGCAGCGAAGAAGAAAAGCTGAAAATAGAACTCAAACAATAAGAAATCAAAATGTAGATGCAGGGGGCACATAAAGGTATCGTGGGTAACGAGCAGGCTGACGGGTTAGTAAGGAAAGGAGCCGAAACCGAATCGCTTGCTCGACCTGGGTAAGTCTGTCACATTAAACCGTTGAAAGTGGGTCAAATCCCAGCCCTGGAAAGAATAGAAGAAATTCCTCGAAATAAGACAGTGCAGATTGATCAAAGACTCTCCGAACCCTAAAAGAGGCAGGCAAGAACTCAAGATAGAAACACGTAAGTATAGAAACTCAATGAAGAAGTTAAGACCACTAACGTAACACTGCTCGGGAGAGATATGCAGTTGTTGGGAGTTGAAATTATTAATAGTTGTAGGAAATATAAAAAGGATGAAAAAAAATATCCATTAATTTAGGGTGTCAATGTCTTGCCTTGGTAAAAAAGAAAAAGGAGATAGCTGTGGAACCAGAGGACATCGTCAAATGCCCACGACCTCATGAAAGGAACTGGACTACTTTCGAAGGAATTCAACGAAACATGGAAAACAGAATGGGCCTAATGGGAAGTATGCTGACCATTTCAATATTAAAAATACTACATAAGTTGCGAATATGTGGGAAATATATGAAAAAGGGTACCATGGCTGCAAAATGGTAGACACAAAATCACTTAAACGCTTTAACAACGCGTATTGCATGAAACCCACTAAAAAAAAGTATCATTGCGTAATGCGTACAACAATAATACAATGGCACCATTTTAAAAATGATTCAATAATATATAAAATAAGGTGTGCGACCTACCTTGAACGTCATAGTGTTAGAAGTAGTTAGGACGAGATACGATTCTGAACTGATGTTGACTCTGTTTTCCACTCTTTTATATTCACTTTGAATCTCTCCTTCTTCTCCTAGATTCTCATCGACTCCATCAAATTCGCCATTGCCCATATTTCATAACCATCGGATCGTACCGCACCGTCATCCAACATTATACTTTGGTACTTTAATCTTTTACAAGCACGATCTTTAGTATCTTTTCATGCGGTTTTTTTTTATTGGTCCCGGTTATGAAACAATAATATTTTAGCGCCGGAAACCAGTTAGCAGGTTTATTTAAACTTATACTTGTTTCTAAACTATTACATTTTGACAGACACCAAAATTAATTGTGTTTTGTGGAAAAAATACACGTCACTCAAGCAAGTAGATATTTTATATTAGTTAGACTATTTTGGTAATTTTAGGTTTAGTAGTACATCTAGAAAAAGATAAAGAATGTTAATCAGATCAAATTCTTCCAAGTCAGATAGCTTGATGATGCGCTAGGTGAAAAATAAATGGACTTTATGGTTGGAGGACTTGTCGTAAAATGATAAATATCATTACACTAGAAGTAACACTTTGTGGTTTGACACATTTAATGAACATTATAACTTTGTATGAGACCACATATTTAATTTGATTTTTTATGACCAACCGATTTCGCTTAGTCTAAGCATCATGAGGGTACAAAATTAAACTTAACAAAAAATACAAGTGTGCGGCTTTTATTATTTATATACAAACAGAGAGAGAATGCAATATTAAATAAAGTAAGAGAACAAACAATAGAATAACATTACAAATTATAAAAAAATGAACAGAGCGAAAGAGACAGACAATATTAAATGAAATGATGATGCTTGGGCTAAGCGAAACCGGTCGAACATTAAAATTAAAATAAAATCTGTGGTCTTATAAAAAGTTATTATTTCATTTTAATTAACTTATTAAAGCTTCATTCTGAACGTAACCTAACCTTTTAAAATTTTCCATGTCTTTTTCTATTGTGTATTATTTTAATATAATTAATATTTTTCAATAATTAATACGCGAAGATCAATAAACCAGTCCACTAACAACCGTTTAATGGGGCAACGATAAGAATGATGGCTTATTTTCTTGCTGAAGAAAGCAGAGAATTAGTAGAATTGAGGGGATTACAATAAAACTGTATAAGGTATCGGAATGAATGTTGGATCGAACATAATACTCACACAAGTGCGTTGCTTGATATGCAGCATTGATCAAACTTATTTTTCGACTTCAGAAAATAAATTTCCAGCGATATTTAAAAAGATTTCAGTTTTCCGAAAATGTGAGGCATGGAACTGTCGGGGGAAGGATGATAGTAAACGGAATGCTGTAGGAATGAGATCCCTGAGACGTATGTGCAGTAAAACCATGTGTGACCGTGTTAAAAATGTGGAAATCCGAAAATAATGCAAGGCTGATGTAAGCGTAATGAATAGCATTAAGAAAGGGACGCTTAGATGGTTTGGGCATGTAGAGCGAATGAACAAAAAAAGGTGTATTAGAAAAATATATGACGCGAAATTGAATGGAAAAAGTCGGGAATGCCCGAGGGAGACATTGCGCGATCGAGTCCTAACTCGGGCCATGTTTATAGTTAGAATAACAGATAAGTATGTAATATTTGTATTTTTACAATGAATACCGCACAAGAGTCCCAACTGCCTGGCAACCGTCTGGAGCCAGTGAATCAATTGTATCCCCAATCGGGGTATGTTGTGGGCTGAAGGTAGTGGAGGGGAGATATGGGAACGAGGACGCTTAAAAAGTACCTGGCTATTCAAACACGGCTAAAGCCTTTTCAAGCAACGTTTTTTATATTTAATCAATATGTGTCAAAACACATTTAATTCATATTATATGGTATATTTGCGGCACGTTTCAGAGTGGTAGATACTCTAAATATTGCCCTGCTGCAAGACCGCCATTCAGAATGGAAACGTTGCTTGATATGGCTTCAGTCATGTTTGGTGACCAGATCTGAATAGCCAGGTACTTCCGAATCTTCCTCTTTCTCATTTCCTTCCCCTTCCCACTACATTCAGCCTCACGACATAACCCAATTGGGGATGTCATCATGCCATAGCCCCCCGAGTTCAGACGGTTGGAATCACTTGGAACTCTTATGCGATATTTACATTAAAAAAAATTATCGTTATTCAAGGATTAATGTATAAATCAGGTTTAATTGTTTTTTTTTTTAAATAACCAATTTCTTTAAACTAATATTTTTTTCACTATGATGTTGCAATAACTTATATTTGTAATGGGCCTCAATCAGAACAGCAATCAATTGAATCAATTTTTTTACCCCCAAAGTATTACTCTCTTAACGAAGAGCTAGATTAATTACATTCAAAATAATCTCTAATTAAAAAAGCGACTTCTGTCTTATTGAACTCAAGGTAAATAAGTTGGTGGTATTTCAAAAATATTACCAGATGATTTACCCAAAAAAGTGGAAGCGCCTAGTTTTTCTGATGGATTTCAACGAAAACTAGAAATTGGATTATTCCGCATGGATTAGTTCAACAAGTGAGAGAAGATGATCTTCAATAAGTCATTTGAATAACTTTACCGTAATTCTTATTAAATTAATGTCTGTCTGTTTGACCTTGCGACACTTTCTCGAGAGGCTGTGAGTCCATATAGTTAAAAAATCTGCGTGCTTTGTTAGGAATGTCACGCCAGTGGGTGCTGTAAAACAAACGCTTTATTGGAGAAATATCTTAAAAAATGAATAACACCCTAATCATGAGCAGAAATTAATTTCTATAAACTATCAGTGAATTTTATCGCGCTTACTGGCAAAAATGTCTTCCAAACTCAACAAATCTTCTAAATCAAATTATGTTTGCTCTAGTGGTATATCAAAATAAAGTCTTTATTTTCATTTTTGGCTTCATTGCTGGAAATTCGGGCGTTTATTGGCATCAAATCAGTTATTACAAATACATCTACTTTACCCGTCTCACTAGACAATCTCTGTTCTGAGACGGGCTTGGAGTAAGAATATATACTTATGGAGAGAGAGCTAAATATTTTTACCCAACCTATACAAATTTGTGATTAATCTCTTTCTCCGGGTTTTTCATCGTGTACCATGAGAGAGAAAGAGACAAGAAAAGTCTTCACACAATATTGCAACACTTCTATGTCTGTGAGAATGTTCTCCGTCCGCGCTAACTTCACATCATCGATTCGTATAACTGACGTCAACGGATTTTGAGGTTATCTCTCATATTTGTATTGATTTAAAAAACATGATGGTGATTTGTGCTATGCGCGAATTTTCAAATAAGACCAAACAAAGATTACAAAACATCACTTTTCAGAGGTTTTTTAACAGTTTTAAATATTTTTGACCGAACTTATAAGAATTTTCTACATTTTTAATGATATGAAGACATAAAATCAATAAAAAGCTTCCATCATTATTGAAGCAAACCTTCTGTTATTGGTGTTAGTGTGATATTTTGACTTTATAAATCATTTCAATGGTGTATTGATATTGTTTTGTTTAATGTGTAAAAATATGTTTGTTAAAAATATCCAAATTCCATTTGGGCGGTAACTGATAAGCTATCCAACAACCGTTAAAATATCGGTGTCTCTTTCTATCGAGTCACTATAAAGTCAACCGACCTGACTCACTGTTTTGCAAAGGTACCTCTCCATATATTCTTACTCCAAGGAGACGCCTAAAATCTGGTAAACTAGTGTTTAGATTTCTTCGGCATGCGGCTTGCAGACGGGAGACACGGCAAATGCGTGTCCATCAAACGTATATGAATGACTTTCGTCTGGTAGTTAAAAATAAAAATAATAATAACATTAAACATGATATAAATAGTCCGTCTGTATGTGGCTTCTCCACAGTTTGATAATGCCCTCAGAAGGCGAAACAGCTGTCACGCGTAAAAATAATTACATCGCAGAGCTTTTAACTAAAAACTGTTTTTTAAAAAATTAAAATAATAATTATTGTTTAAATAAAAGTAAAAAACCTAAAAATTAAAATGGAGTTCTACAAAATAGGCCAAAAAAAACCATATGTTTCAACAACGATCAGATATAAGAAATGAAAAACCAAACTCACTTCTTTTTTTACTAACGATTCTTTCATTGATGATTAATCAAAACCTGGATTAAAATGTAAGCCACCACTTGGTGCTGGACTACGCGCAACTTTTACAGCAATCAATTGAACATATCTATCAGCAATCTACTCATCTCTTGAATAATAATCACATTTCATCGATCCGACACCATTGGACGAGTGTTTAATTGATGTGAACGTATCGATGTAGTGAATAACAATATCGTGTATTGCTGAGTCACAATTATTCAACAGTTTAACAATAGAACATATTGTTGGTAGTTCAAAATAAAGAGTTCGGACTTCTTGGTGGTTTAGTTTCTGTTGGAAATAATAGTGTTTTACTTGTTTGTGTAGATGTAGACCTGTTCTAAATATTTCCATTGACCTCCTTTGGAGACAAAGGTTCTGACGTCCATATTATACATCTAAATCATCTATTTTCTATTGTTACTACGCTTTGTATGGCATGACCAACGACCTTGCAGACTTGCTATTCCTTTCGTTTCTATTATGTTGTTTTTCTCGGGTCAAAACTCTTGCTTCATCTCATGCAAATTCTTGATCCGTCCGTTACAGTATTGTTTGACAGGTGAAAAATGAGAATACATAGAATATTTTTAAAGTTTGTTTATAAAACAAATAAATATACAATTTAAATAATAGGTACCAAGTCGATTTGTTGTAGTGAGACTAGATTAGGGAACATTTAGTGGTAGTAGGCCTGGGGGGCGGCGTACGAGAGGGGAGACGCGTACGACAGAGGGGCGGCGTATTTGGCCACTGGGGCGGCGTATGCCAGGGGGGCGGCGTACTTGGCGATAGGGGCGGCATAAGACACAGGGGCGGCATACGCGACGGGGGCGGCAACCTTCACGGCATGTCCCAGGGGCTCACGACGGACGACCGCGTTGAAGCCATTGTGGTCATCAGCGGTGTAGTCGACGGTCCTCTTGTATCCGTCAGCATCGATCAGGGAGTAAGATCCTTGGACTACGTCTCCGTCCCTGGATTCGTGCTGGCTCTTGGAGTCTCCGGTGAGTCCGTCTTGGATGTCGTAGGCGAAGTTGTACTGGGGGTGCGAGTCGTATTCCTCGACTTGAGCGTACTTGGCCACGGGGGAGGCGTAGGCGAGGGGGGCGGCCACCTTGGCGTAGGCGGGGGCGGCGTAGGCCAGGGGAGAGTATCCATAGCCGGGCTGGGCGATGATGCCAGCGCTGACCATGCCCACTACGGCGGCAAAGAAGACAAACTACGGAGAGATAAACAAAAACATGAATAAAGTTTGTACCTATTTTGTTACATTTTTATTTATTTATATAAATATATTGTTTTTGTTTAGAAGAATAAATCGATTATGGGATTACATTTTGTTGATATTTTACTATCGAATGAAAATTTGTGAAATTAACTAATGCATGCTAATGCATTGTAGAAAGAAATCACAGTTTATTTAAAGTGATTCCTAAATTTCAATTTTGATATTGTTTAGTTTAACTTTTTTATAATAGTTACTTAGGTTAGGTAATAGAAAAAAATACTTTTTATTTGATTTTCACATGTTTTCACCAATTTGAATAAAAATAAAACTAAGAATTTAAACGTAGTAAGATATCGAAATCTTTACAAGTTGACAGATTTGAAAACTGATTTTACGAAGATTTTCCATCAATTTGAAATTGTATCGATTCACTGTTTTTCCTCGACTTACCTTGAAAGCCATGTTGCAGGTGTGGAAGGTAGTACTGCGGTAGGAGGGATTGGTGGTAGTGCCCTCTGCAGGCTGCCACGGCGTTATATACAGCCTCCGTCAGCTGCCCCGGCTTACCCCCGGCGCCCGACGCTGCGCGGGGCGGAAGGGGAAGAGGGAGAACTTGTCCACGAGAGGCGAATACATGCGACACTTTACACTTTACGTTTATACTTGGGAAATGATACAATTGAGTCTTGCACGAAATGCAATACCAAAACGCATAAATATCTTGATTTTATTCAGGGTTATTTGAGTTATTGAAGAGATCTTTAAGATTTTGTAAATTAACTCCACGATTCTGAAATTTTGCACAACCGTAATTATAAAGTAAAACCGTAATTATAAAGTAAAACCGTAATTATAAAATAAAATCCTATGTTGATTTCGATGGTGCTTTTTAACCTTTATCTTGGCAAGGTAAAAATATAATGTAAGATTAAATATAAGATAATAAGCCACAAATATTTTTTAAACTGACCAAAGGTATCAGCAATTGACAGCACGATAAAGAAGAGATTTTCTAAAGGGTTGTCATTACTAAAAATGTTAAAATATTTCTTAATAAAAAAAAATAGCATGTTGGTGTAACGTGTATGTAATACTGCCAAGATAAGGGTAAACAAAAAGGACTGATAAATGAATTTAATTATTTTCCGAGCAACCTGATAATATTTCCAGGCTTTCATCATGCATTTTAATCGGATAATTTGTTCAGTTTCTTAGAACAGGCATCTGCCTAGTTGGAAACTAATGTTGACTGGACCACATTGTATTGACACTTGTATTGCAGCGTACCTTCGACACACTTATGTATACACCTTGTTCAAATTCGACTTATTTATAAAAAAATACATTATTGTGTATTAAATGAAATAAATCAAAATAGTACATATTAATTTATTTTATAATTTATATTACAGAAGTGCCAATCAGCAAGTGCAATCTCATACAACTAATCTCTTAGCCATGAGTAAATAAACAAAATTATGGACTAAGATAAAAAACATCAATCATTACAATTATGTTCCTTAATAATGAACCGCATACTAAAGTGATTAAAACTTGTTCTCGTTGAAAAAAAAACCAGTTAGGCTTAATTTATGGATGCAAATTGGCAGAATCATTCAATTTTTTAAATTAATTAGCAGTCAATCAACCATTAAACCTTGGTAAGCGCCCTTGATGTGATATTTCACAAAAATGACGATTTATACATTTTTCAAGTATATTATTTCCTACTGTAAAAACAGAAAGAGATTATTCCTGATTCTTAGTACAGTGATTGCTTATTATACGGTTTTACTAAAGATTGTGAAGCGAGCTTTCTTTTTCATATAGATTTTTTAAAATTGAAGTTACTTTGTTTATACGTTGTGTAGTTTTTATCATGTCTTTGTGCAACACTATTTTTAATTTAACTTTTTTTTTTCCTTATAAATTCTTCTAAAAAATATTTTTTTATGGTTATTTCTCTGCTGTTACTTTGTTTAGACACTGCACTTTTTCTCGTTTTTCCTAGTAACATAATCTTTGATAATTTTTTTCCCTTTAAATTGTCTAAAAATTATCTATAAAGGTTTATTTATCTGTTACTCGTGTTGATGTGTGAGAAATAGTTAGAATAAAGGCGAATTCTCCAGTTGATGGATATTGTTTGATTAATAACTTTGTCTGTATCTGTGTTTGTTTGATTCAATTATAATACTATGATTAATATAGAATCAAATCATATAACATTTTAAAAAATATTTTATTAATATTTTACCAACATACATAGCAATCCCGATGAGTTATAAAAACTCACTCTGGAGATCTCAATCTCACATTATTTATCAGGTTTTCTCAGTAGGCCTCAAACTGAAACACGTGTTTTCATATCTTTACCTATACGGGTAGAAGGGAGTGTTTCATCTCGCTCGTGTAGCGTGCACAACTCTGAATATATTTCAAAATGAAAAGTGATTTCCGAGGCACACTTATTTATCGTCCCATTGGGATACGGCCATCGTGCCCTCCTGACGTGAGTGATTTCTTGCAGACCGCTAGCAGATTGTTAGTCGATTGTTAGCCGATTGTTAGCAGTTAGCTGGTGGTAGTTAGTCAGATTTTATCTTAGCCTGAAACCATTTGATGTCTTTATCGATGATGGATTGGATTAAGTGTTTATCTCATTTCCGACTGCCAACTCGTTACGTAAACGTATACCATTGTCACGTACTGTAACGGTTGGATGTGTTTGGAATTGTTGTTAATAATTATTAGGTAATATTGCGTGGGTTAAATATTTGCAAAGTAAATGTCACATTACTCGATCGTAAATCACTTTAAGGACAGTCCGAACCAAACGTCATGTCCTGTTTTTTTAGTTCACTTATCGTCGCCATATGAACCAAATCATAAATAACAGAAAAGCATCGTTACGTGATTTTTTTAGTGAATTTGTCCTTTTAGTGTCTGCTAAAAGTTACTTACTTAGTTAAATGAGATAAGGTGTTTTGTAGTTTAATTTTATGAATTTATGAAATGTACTTGTTTTTGGAACTCTAATATCTGTTCTAATTAAATGCTGATAGTCACTACATCGAAAGTGTTTTGATTACGACAAATATGATTAGTTTAACGAAATATCCAACAATTTTAAATGCAATATTTTCGTTGTTTTAAAAGAAGAGTTTGGTGCAAAAAATCTATGAAAAATATTCTCCGTTAAATTTGTTAGTTGTTATTTAGTTTTGGTTGTTGATATCTTATTTTAACTAAATCTTAAATGAATCTTTGGGATCAAATTTTGATGTAAAAAAAAAATGTTACAGTTTTTGCATTGGTTTAGAAAATAATAATTAATTTATTAAGTCGATCTGTTAGATTAATTATTTATTTAAGCAGACATTTGCCTACAGTAAAAAGGGAGTAAATAAGACATCGAAGAAAAAAATTAAACACTTGCTAATATAATAAAAATTACACAACGCCTGGAAGTTTATATATATTTTTATAAATTGAGATAGTTTCAATGCTTGCAAAAATAATATCGTTTTATTTATAAAACTAGTTGTTACCCGTGAAAAATCATGTCATGTAACTTGACTGGCAAAGAAAAAAATATTACTCGTAGTTATTTGAATCCACGCACAATTTCAAATGAGAATAATTTCTGCTAAAATGCATTAAAGAGAGGTACTTTATTAGGTCAGTTGGGATTTGAAATAGATTATTTTTTCAATATTTAATAATTTCATTTAACATCAGTTCCAAATTGAAAATTTGAAAAGTTCACACTCGTACGGTCGACTAAGAAAATTATTTTCAACGTACCTTTATTTTGGGTAGCGTAAGTAGAAAATAAAATCTTTGGGTCTACAACTTTATCATTTAATTAAAATATTATATAATTAGTTAAAGTTTTTTTTTCAATTCAGTTAAAACGATTTCCATGAATAATAACAAAACATAATATGCGTAAGAGAGTGAAATTTTCAAAATTTAAGCCGATAATTTTCTTAAATCTAGAAAAGCATTAAAGTACCTGTAATATATAGAAGACATTATTCTTTACTTGAAATGAGTAGATTAAAGCATCTTTTCTTTGTAAAGCATGTAACATCCCGTGTTTTTTCGTGGTTTTTCACGAGTTATTTTAACTAGTTAAATATTGTTGTAAAAAGTTTTCTATCTTAGGTTTATTCACTGTGTCTTTTTAAGATAATGCAAAAGTAATGCTATTTGGACAAGTATTTTGATTGTTTGCGTATGAATGTAGGTTAATGCCAGTGGTTTCGTACTACTCTACGATGTTATTATTAGAGTCATTAAATGGCGTATTTTTCTCATACATCGTGTCGGCGTCGCAATAACTGGACATAACAAATGAATTATTTCTCTAAGTCAAAACACGTTTCATTCACAATTTTTTCATCGTAATAATAAACGTTGGATGTGTATTTTTATTTGCTGAAAACAACAGTTTTAAAATGTTGTTAAAAACCAAAGTTTTCAGATATTTTTGTTGTCAAAGTCAGGCTTCATCTCATGATGCTTTATGAAACAATATTAATATTTCGTGGACTGAATATTAGTCAATATTTTTCAAGCCTTCGATAAATGAATTTCGCATCTTAAATCACATCAGTTAAATATTTATGTCGCACTGAAAGAGACAGCGGACGCTTGAAACTAGACCACATTTTGGCGAGACGTACGTTTTGTAATAGGTTTCGCTATCACAATGTAATAAATTAGGTTGCATATAACAAATGTTATAAAGCAGTAAAAGTTTAGAAGGATCATTGCATAAAATAACCTCATTTAAATAATATACATATCGATCATTTGATTGTCCAAACTTGACGGTGGGTTCTTGATGATGTAATAACCGCCAAAGTTCATCTTATCAGTTTATTGACGGTACAATTCCGCCTTTTAGAACAGAATAATAAAAGAAAATTCAACGCATAGTTATAAAAACGTTTCAAGAATAGTGATTTATTATAATTAGTAACGAATGAAAAGGTAGGTACTGAAAAATAAACAAAGACAATACATACTACAGTTTTTAAGCATTCTTCTCATAAAATAATTTGAAATATTATGTTAATATAACTGAGCGTAAATATAAATTGCGTAGTGAATAGGATTAAGAAAGGGACGCTTAAAAGCGTTTTGGGCATGTACAGTGGATAAACGAAGAAAGGAGGGTAAGAAAAATATATGACGCGAAAGGGAATGGTGAAAGAAGTCTGGGACGACCGAGAAAGACATGGCACGATCAAGTGAAACTAAAAGTCGGAAAAATTTTCACAATCTTGACATGTATGTAAATATCAACAAATAAAAGGTAATTTTAGATATAGTTTTAGGTATTTCGATAATTTTAGCCTTGGTTGTAAAGTTTTGTAAGGCGCATTTGAGGTGATAATTTACAAAAGTGGCGCTATAAAAACTAGCCAAGTATAATTGTTATTATTATTAAATACTCGAGTCGGGCCATGTCACGAGTCAGAATAACAGAAGAGTAGTAGGTATGAGACGATGCATAAATGTGAATAAAGCCAGGAATATGTGCCAAGACAGAGCTGTATGGCGGTCCATTCTCTCTGTCTACCCCTGCGGTGAAACGGCGTGATGTTTAGTTACTTAGTTAGTTTATATCATTTAAAAAAAATTAAATGACATGTAATTTAAAATAAGTGCATGCCTTTGCACATTTTAAAACTCGCCACTTATTGGTGTTGTTCATTAACGGATGAGATCTATGACTAATTTTGCATAATAATGTTAGCCAAACTAAACAATAATGATATTCCGTTCTAGTTTATTTTTAACGCCGGTCAACTGTCCATAACGAGTCAATTACTCAAGTGGTGTGGAAATCAGACATACCTATGTTCCCGCCTACACATAGGAGAATGTAGTTGGTGAGACAGAGACATGGTAATATGAGTAAATCACCTCCTTTCTTGTAAAAATATACAGAAGAGGTTATTATAATATTGTAATATGAAAGGTATTTTGAACTATTAGAAAACACAACATAGATGGCGCTAATCGAATCGTAAAATTATCACTTATTATTTTTAATGAGCCGATAAATTATGTTTCTACAGAATCACGTTTCAAATGTAGAAAAAAAAATCTTCTGGTAAAATATATAGTAGGTAGGTAGGTACTTTATCGCTTCTATGGATTTGAATAGATCATTTTATAAATTTTGTCATCAGTTCCAATTTTGAACATGTCACACTCGTACGTACGTCCGTATGCACAAGAAAATTATACTTTTATTTTTTAAATTGATTAATCACGAATAATATAGTTCAGGGTGTCGAGATATTCGTGTTATTAGTGGAAAATTAAAAAAATCTTCGTCAGGTTTGGAGGCGAAAATGGGGCTAGCATTATGTGTGCAGCATTATGACTATTTTTGTAATTTCGACCCCTTGGAATAACAAGGTTCCATCTGACCGGCAATGACATGCGATAATGGGCTCCAAAGAAAGATACTTTAGAGTTTATTATCGCATAACTTTACGGTGTCAGATGAAACCTTGTTATTCCGAGGGGTCGATTTGTAGAACTGCGTTAGAGATTTATTTGATGTGAAACATAATTAAAATCACACCCAAAGGAGCGACAGTTTCTATCGAAGTGATTTCAAATTTCAATAACTTGTCTTAAATAATCACAAAAAAACAGTAAAAATACTTCATTTATTCAGACGGATAAAAAAAAATGTAATTTGTCCGTTTAACATTGCAAATGTGTACATAGCAAGTACTAACACCATTGTAATAACACAGCAGTTTAGATGTCAAAGTCAATATCACATACATTACTCTATTGTGTTGACCTTAAACGTAGCAATTTCAACAGTTGACGATTTATTTATCAGATAACAACACATCTGGTGGAAATATTTTGTATAATAATAACAAAAAAATAACAAATTATTTTCAAAAAAGTTATTTGTTAAACGTTATATTATTTTGGTATCCATTGTTGACAAGTGTTGAGGCACATCTTTTTTTGTTTTGTTTTTTTTTTTTTTTTTTATATGAATACCGCACAAGAGTCTCAACTGCTCCCAACCGTCTAAAGCCAGTTATGGCATTTGGGGTTGTAAAGGCTGAAGGTAGTGGGGAGGGGAAGGAGATCTTTGGCTATTTTTTACCAAACACGGCTTAAGCCATTTCAATTTCGATTCTGAATGGTCACCAGGGCGATACTAGAGTATCTACCACTCTGGAACGTGCCGCAAATATACTTGTTATTATTTTTATATGAATTAAATGTGTTATGACACATATTAATTAAATAAAAGTTATTGGCGCACGCCGGGTTTGAACCCGCTGTTTGTTTTTTATATACCTTATCTTATTATATTTGGGGTGTAAATAAATACTTTGATTTTTTTTGGTAATCTATTCATATACTCTACACTTGTACGAGTACAATTGTAAGTATTGAATTTGTTTTTGACAACTGGAAAGGTAAGTCACGTTTTTGTGTGTTCTTCGATTTTTTCACTTTTGAAAAAAATGCATCAAAGGAATATGTGTGAAAATTTGCGTTAAAAACGGAATAAAGTGCACCAACGCACTTTAAATGTTGACTGTGGCATTCGGCGAGTCTGCTTTGTCTCAAAAAAGTGTTTATAAGTGGTACAAGCGCTTTACAGAAGGCCGAGAAGATGTTAATGACGATGAGCGTCCTGGAGTTGTGGAAAAACAAATCATGGATTTTATTCTTTGATCCGTTTTTTCAAAAAGTAAAAAATCGAAGAACATACAAAAACGTGACTAACCTTTCCAGTTGTCAAAAACTAACCACTAATCCAAAATGGCTGATAATGCTAACACATGATAAACATATGTGTACCAACATAACAACAACAACAAAAAATCGATAATCGAATGTACACAGCCCGTGAAAATTCAAAATTCACCTTTTCTTTTGAACAGGCCATGTATAAGATTTACATGCATCTGTTTTATGATCTTCAATTTTATTTTATTTAATTAATTATTACGTTTATCTACATTCTACTGTACCATTCACAATTCATCTCCTCAATTGTTTTGGTGATTAACATTATTTTGAGATCTTTTTAAAATAAAATAAAAACATTTGAATATATTATTTTGCCATATAAAAAAATATTACCAGAGGTTCGGCGAGACCTTTTTTTCTTGTATTCCGCCATTGCCGTATGGAACATAATAGTGTATTTCTGTTATGGTTGTGTTTGTCCGTTATCAACATCCCATTCATACCGTTACCCTCTCTACAGATAAACCGTAAGGTTCTCTTGGATAGGGCGCAAAAAACCGACACTGGATCGAGCGCCGACGAGGCAACGTGGGGACCGGTAAGTCGAGATAAGCACGACTACCAACCTTTGCCCTCAGGCTCCCTCGGGTAGTCAAATATTCAGCGAATTTCCGAATATTATTTTGTATTTTTTTTGCGAAATTCGTATTTCGTGAAATCTTTCATAATTATTTTTCATTTCTTGAAGGTAATTGTTTTTCTGGATAAAGGTAGGTACTTATGTGAAGAATGTTCAATTTTTTTTTCGATTAGGTAGATAGGAAGGTCGTAAAGTACCTGGCTATTCAGATCTTGTCACCAAATACGGCTAAAGCCATCTCAAGCGTCGATTCGATTCTGAATGTTGGTCTTTCATCAGGGCGATATTTAACTAATGCAAATATAATATTAAATGTGTTATGACACAATTTCATTAAATAATATTTGTTTGAACCCACAACCTCTGAATTCGTAGTCGAGCATCTTACCACTCGACCACTTTACTTCCCACCTTTCCATGAAAATATGTATTCTTATTCCAGCAGATCTAATTTGCTGGTACTAACAATTCATGCTTGCAGGTCTTATAATTGTACATTGGACCAAAACGAAGATACATATAAACTAGCGTTGTGACGGCTTTGAAAGAACTGCTTCAAAGAACTACTTCTTTTGGCAACAGTTCGTACTTCATTCATTGTTCATTGAACAAATACTTCAATTGAAGTCGGTAGTTCATTATAGCGTTCATTCATTTTAATAACTTCATTTCATTGAACAAATATTTCAATTGAAGGTGGTAGTTCATTTTAGCCTCCATTCATTTGATTAACTTCATTCCATTGAAAGAAGTACTTCAATTTGAAGCAAAACCATTGTGAGGGCATTGACATTTCAAAATGAAGGAACCAGTTCCAGTTCCAGTTCCTTTCGTTTTGAAATGTCTACCGACTAGTACGTGATTTTTGTGGCGAGGAACCGGTTCCAGTGCTTTCCAGTTTCAAATCTCTACCGACTAGCCAGTGCGTTTTCGGCAAGGAACCGGTTCCAAAAAGAACTGAACAAACAAGCGGATAAATCCAAATATCTTTTTTCGCGAGTTCGACTTTAATTGAAGGGTTCACTTCGAAGGGTTCATTTTAAAGAACTAACAATTCGTGAAGCATTCACAAAACATTGAAGTTTTTCCCAACGCTAATATAAACGAACCGAAATTTGAATAACGATTTCAAAAGCACTCACCACAAAGTAGTAAAGCACAATCAGCGCCAGGGGAAGCGTGGTGGCCAGGAGGAAATGCCTCCAGTACGCCAGCGAAATGGCTATCAGCGGCACCACTACGCAGCCCAGGCAGTAGAACACGCCGATGCAGAGGTTCAGCCCGATGGTTCGCATGCTGGGGCGGACATATTCCATCACTGGAAGAAAGAGCAGGATTAGAATCTATTAAAAAAAAAAATAGTGAATACCGCACAATTGTCCCAACTGCTCCAACCGTCTAGGGCCAGTGAGACTATGGCATCCCCGATTGGGGTATGTTGTGAGACTGAGAGTAGTGGGGAGGAGAAGAATATGGGGAATATGAAGGTTGAGAAATAATTAGTAGTAAACATAAGTAATCCATACATTGTATTTGTTTGATTACATTAAATTAATATTGATTGTAGATATATGATAGCCTTTTTGTATCTACATTCCGTGCAGTTAAATACATCAGCCACATCTGCGTATGTATTACCAACTAGTACATGCAATCTAGGTACAAGCGAATATCTGAAAGACACAGTCCTGGTATTATTGTTACAACTAAATAGCATTTCGGTTTGAGTAGTTCTCGTTGGTATATGATAGGCAATAAGGTTTTGCAAATCAAGGCTGACTATGATACCATTAAAATTTTTGAAAATTAAAGTAGAAAATAATCCTTTGATGTTTGATTAGTTTTAATAAGTTTAATTCTTTTTTTTTTTCGTAAGAAGCAATCACAAGGTGGTTGGACATTATATTAAATAAAAGAATACTTTGTTTTAAAACCACAGAATTTTTTGATCAAGTTTAATTCTTTGCTCAAGTGGTTAATGTTTATGTTTTCAATGGGCAGATTGATTCTTTCGGTGAAGTCGAAATGAATTTTAAAGTTTGGGGACCAGATAAATGAATTATATTGCTTTGGTTCAAACACCCACACGTATTTAAAAAAAAATGTATCGTACAATCATGAAGTTCTAACTTCCCTTAGCCAGCGGAACTACTGCATCCAGGTCAAGAAACTGAAAAAAGAGGAGGAAAAGAGGTGGGAAAAACAAATTTTATAAGTACTTATTTATTCAGACATGGTTACTAAACATAATTGTCATTTAGAGCATTGCAAAGATTTGATTCAGAATAGCGGTACCTATCTCAAAAGGAATATCAACCTCCACTCTAAACGAGGGTGGGTTGTGTATACAGGGTGTCTAAAAAGTTATCGTTATCCATTGAAGGACTGGTAACCCAACTCATGAATATCAAAATATGACTTGAGTAAACAAAAAAAACGTTGGTTTTTGAGATATTGGTTCTTTAATGAATTTCATGAAAATCGACACTTTAAATTAGTTTAGTTGAGATTTCGAGTGCTACAGTAACAAAAAATATGGTAATTATAGTTAATAATGAATGATAATAATTCATGGGTAAATTATTTTTTATTAGCTAACTTCGACTAAAAAAATTAATACCAAACTAATCTAGCAAGTTATTATAAAAAAATGCTCATTTAATTTGATTTTTAAAATGGTACAACCTTAACTATGTTTGACTTTAGAAACAAATGCTATTTTACTGCTAAAATTAATTCAAAATACTCTGAAAAAAGTGGGATAACCCATTTTTTTAATGCATAAAACCATCCATACAAATGGGTATTTGAAGCCCTGACTCTTGGGCTCAGAGCCAAAGATCTACCCCTCTCAAATGTACTCTTTCCAAGATCTTTCTAATAAGATGCCTTCTTACACTATGGTGTGAAATTTTATTTTGCTAGTAGGGTCGATGACCCATTGCTTTAAGTTGTCACAAGGATATATAGTGCACGATGTCTGATATTATTCACCAAAGAATATTTATTTTGTGAGAAGAACGCAAGGGAAATAATGTTTGCATAAAGTATTTCTGTATCACATTCCTCACATCCCAACGTGAATAGCTGCGCGTTGATAATTATTTATGCAATATCTCATTATAAGAGGCTTGAAGCATTGAGGCTCTGATTAAGAACGTGTAAAATATGGTATTTCTTTTTTGATTTATATGGAAATATTGTTTGCACTTCATTTAGCAGCTGTTGGGTATAGTGCGATGTCTGGCGCAACAGCTGTGTTTGTAAAGTACCTATTAATGGATCGATAAAAAAAATTCGAGCACTAAAACGATGGGAATTGTTTGCCTTAATGATATCAAAACAATATTTTCTGAAAAAATGCTAATTGAAATATTCGAAAAACTTACCAGGCACGCATACCTCAATATGTGTTTAATGATATTGTTGGATTTCTAAATTGATAATTTGTAAGGTTCTTACCTTGATATTTTTTCACCCAAGTTCCCTACCTATCCTATCATTTACCTGTATCGAATTCCGTATTCAACAACACCATCTTCGAAACAATTGAACATCGAATCGAGGAGTTTTGGTGTGTAAAAACGTTTGTTTGCTGGTTCGTTTCGTTTTCATCTCCAAATAATATAAAATAAATGTGGAATTTTTAAATAAGAATACTAAAATCAGTGTGGTGTATTCGTTTCATTTATAATACAATTATGTAAGACTTCAAGAACTTTCAACGACAACTACACCAGGGAGTAAATTGGCTTCCCATTTTTCCTTCATTCCATAATCTTCCCAGAAGCTACAATTAGACACCGAAGCTGATAGGGCTAGGGTATATATACATTCGGTGTTTTATCGCAGCTTCGGATTCAACAGATTTATCTTTTTAAACTCACTTATAAAACTCGATCAATTCAATGTCTTTACTTGATGGCTCGGACAATAACATATCTGTTTAATGAAAATTTGCCATAAAAATAGGTAAATAGTACTATTTTACCATCCTTGGATCGATTGGTCGACTGGTAAGATGCTCAACTGCGAATCCAAAGGTCGCGGGTCCAAAACCGGCGTGCGCAAATAACTTTTATTAAATTAATATGTGTCATAACACATAAAATTCATATAAAATAATATAAAGTATATTTGCGGCAGGTTCCAGAGTGGTAGACACTATTTGTATCGCCCTGGTGAAAGACCACCATTCAGAATCGAAAGGTTGCTTGATTGAAATGGCTTCAGCCGTTTTTGACCAGATCTGAATAGCCACGTACTTCCCAACCTTCCTCTTCCCCATCTCTTCCCCCCTACTACCTTCAGCCCCACAACATACCCCAATCGGGAATGCCATAGTTCCGCTGGCTCTAGACGGTTGGGAGCAATTGGGACTCTTGTGCGGTATTAACAATAAAACAAAACAATCCTCACCGATGATATACATCATCACGAAGTTGGTGTCCGTCGCCAGCCCGGACAGCAGTCTGCACGTGGCGAAGGTGGGCAGCGAGTTGGCAAACACGGTGGCCATGTTGCCCATGAAGGCCAGCGCGTTGGCGATGCAGAGGACCGGCAGCCTGCCCACCCAGTCGGAGAGGATGCCCATGGACAGGGAGCCGAGAACGGAGCCGATGAAGAAGGTGGACTGGCCGAGCGCTGGCTTCCAGTCGCTGTCGCACACCCAGTTTAGCTGGAACAAAAAAACGTTTTGATGTAAATAAATGTATTCTGTTGCACGAGAGATATTCTCTACTGAGAAGAGAGGAAATCTCAGATCAAGAATATAAATGGAGATACAAGTTTCCCGTTGGCACATCTAGCCTGAACCATGTGAGTTCTGCCGTTGACTGGCTAAATAATCTAAGCATCCCACTTTGACTTCTACCAACTCTTATCCACCATACGAAGAAGTTAAATAATTAGCAATGTAAGGAATGACCTCAGAGTAAGAATATATATGGAGAGAGCTAAATATTTTTACCCAACCCATACAAATTTACGATAAATCACTTTCTCCGGGTTTTTACGCCGTAAACTATGAGAGAGAAAAAGACAAGACAAATAGCACCACCATTCGGTATAATAATAAATCTTTATTTGAATACAGTTTACAGTAATAACAGCAAAATAATAAAAATAAAAGCAGAATAATCATATAAAATACATAGGGTGTATAAAGGTGTGGGTACATTTATATATTTTAACAAGAGATCTGTACATTGTAAACAGTATATATTACAGAAACATTAATTAAATAGAAATATAGACCATTATCTGTATTTGATTAATACGTATGACTTAGTTTTTGTATATTTGTATACAGTTATTACTTTTGTTTGTATGTAAGCATGTTCTCCGTCTCCCGCATCTCCGGCGACTCCACCCACTACGTTTTGTTATGCGATATAACAGGACATAACTTAACAGTTTTTTAGGTTATATCCTATTTTTTGTTGATAACAATACTGTGAAAAAGTGGTTTTTACAAATAAACAAAAGCATTATGTCGATATGTGCTATGAATGGATTTAAAAAAATAAATAAATTATTTAATCAATTTTACAAAAATAAACATTTTTATTTAATAATAACAGTAGGTATAATATTAATTCAGTTTATATACAATGTCAAGTTTCTAGTTAATGATAAATACCTCCCTAATTGAGAACATTCTTGTGCTTAGGGAGGGAGTACTATCATGAGTTTCTTGAAATTATTTTTTTATGATTATAAATTATCCTAGCCTTAGACCTAGCCCCGCCCGAGTCAGACAAAAATCATCAATACTGACTACAGAAGCGCTCCCTCCTGTATATTATTGCTCTGAGAAGGAAAGTATCTCGAAGTCCTTTGTGTAATTGCTCGAATTGTTTCCACTCATAGAGATTATCAGCCATTGGCAGTCCTCCGTGGTTGAGTGGTAAGACAATGGACTACGAATCTAGAGGTCGCGGGCTCAGACCAGGCGTGCGCTAATAAATATTATTTATATTTTTTGTAGAAAGCAATCACTTTGTGGTTTGACTTATTTAAAGAAATAATTTTGTACAAGACCACGATTTTTATGACCCGCCGGTTTCTTAATATGTATTTTTTTAAATTTTATTTTACATAATTTTTTTATTTTACTTTTTTAATAATTTGTTCTGCCTCTGTATGTATATATAACCTCACACTTTGTATTTTTTGTGTAGTTTATTTTTGTACCCTGATGATGCATTTCTTTAAAAAGTATTTAATGAATATTTCAATTAAGAACATATTTAATAGCATATTTGCGTAAATTAAGATCGCCTTGGTGAACGATCATCATTCAGAATCGAAGCGTTGCTTGGAATGACTTTAGCCGTGTTTGATGACCAGATCTGAATAGCAAGGTATTTCCCAACCTTCCTCTTACTCCTCTACTTCTCCTTCTCACTATCTTAAGCGTTACAGCAAACCCCAATTGGGGAAGCCAGTCTCGCTGGCGTTAGACGGTTGGGAGCAGTTGGGACTCTTGTGCGGTATTAACAATAAAAAAGACTCCCAACCGTCTGAACCTAGTGATACTATGTCCAAACCTTCCTCTTCCCCATCTCCTTCCCCTTCCCACTAAGTTTAGCCTCACAACATACCCCGATTGGGGATGCCATGGTCTTATTGGCGCTAGACGGTTGGGAGCAATTTGGAACTCTAGTAGTGCGGTATTCACTATAAGTTTAGGCATTTCTAATATAATGCTCGTAGATATATTTGAATTATTTCGGGCTGTGGTCTGCAGAGCGAAGATTAGTCTGATGACAGCCAATCTCCGATAGGACAGTATACTACAAAAAATAGATTATGATGCTGTACAAAAGTCCAGATCTGGTCACCAAACACGGTTTAAACCATTTCAAGCAACGTTTCGATTCTGAATTATGGTCTTTCACCAGGACGATTCACGATACCTAGAGGATCTACAACCCTGAAACGTGCCTCAAAAATACTATGAAACCCCACGGCAAGAACCTGCTTACTAACATTTTGACAAAAATGAGTTAGTATTCTCACTAAACTAATTATGATACGCTCCATCCAATGAACACACTCTCAGATCATGAAAATGGTACGAACATGGAAAATCAAAGAGTTGAACATGTCAACTGCAAAATTTCTTACAGCTGAAATATTTTTAAATGGCATGAACATGCTATCTACAATAATAACATTGTATTGCAGAATTGCATTAAAATGCTATATTATATATAGAATTTAGTATGTTAGCTATAATATTCATGAAAATTAGTTTGTGGATTTGTGATGGTACACACCTTTTTTTAACAAAACGCAAAATACTAAATATCTCAGAATGACTCGGCATTTAGTTCACAGGTTCTTTGTCGTGGGGTCTTCATATATTATTTTATATTAATTAAATGTGTTATTTATTTATTGTATTATATACGCCCGAGAGGGCTTTTACATTAAAAGGTTTGCAATTGACAGATAAAAAATGAGAATTATATGCACAAACAAAATTAAAAATGATTATAGAATGGTAGAAAATAGTATTTTAATACATAAAAAGATTGTGATAAATAAAATAAATATTATGTTACAGCCTTCTTGTATCTACATTCGATGCAGTTAAATACATCAGCCACTCTGCGTATGTATTACCAACTACATGCAATCTAGGTACAAGTGAGTATCTGAAAGACTCAGTCCTGATGTTATTGTTACAGCTAAATAAAATTTTGGATCGAGTAGTTCTCTTTGGTATGTAACACGAAATAAGGTTCAATAAATCAGGGCTGTCTATAATACCATTGACAATTTTACAAATGAAAGTCAAGTCAAAAATAATATGACACATATTCATTAAATAAATGTATTTGCGCCCGCCTGTTTTGTCCCCGCGACCTCTGGATTCGTAGACAAACGTCTTGCCACTCGACCACGGAGGCCGTTGAATTAATATATAATGATAATATCTAATGTTATAATTTTTGATAGGAATTAATACCCATCCACTAATTATTTATCACGTAATTATCTACATAATGTGCAACTATCAACTTCTAGGATGATTTTCCGTCATTCATACCACGCGAAAGTCACTGCCAAGGTTGTAAAAAATTGTCAACTAATGGGAAGGTACAATAGATAATCTCATGTAATAAGCGGTTTTTGTACCCAAGTACCAGTCGGTCGGTTTCACGGTAATTCGAATAAAAGCCATGTCATTATCATATCGTCGATGTAAATCCACGTGCAGTGTTCTGCAGAATTATATTTTGCAGTAGAATGTCAAAAAAATTGCATCGCGATAAAATATGTTATTATTTATTTATACATTAGAAATGTAAATTATTTCTTTGAGCTAGAAGATTCTAGCTAAGTGTGATGTCTTACGCATTTAACTTTTCCGGAAGGTAGCGGGTTCGATCCCTGAGGCGTATGTGCGGTAAAACAATGTATGACCGTGTTCAAAATGTGAATATCCGGAAAGAATGCAAGGTTGATGTAAGCGTAATGAATACGATGAATAAAGGGACGCATGTATGGTTTGGGCATGTGGAGCGAATGAAAAGAGTGTGAAAATAATATGTGACGCGAGAGTGAATAGAATAAGAAATCGGGGACGCCCGAAGAAGACATGGTACGATCAAGTGAATCAAATACTTGAGTCGGGCCATATCAAGAGTCAGAATAACAGAAGAGTGTATGAGTATTTGAGATGATGTATGAATGTGAATGAAGCACGGAGTGTATGCCAAGACAGAGTTGTATGGGGGTCTGTCTTTTCTGTCTACCCCTCCGGAGAAACGGCGTGACGGTTAGTTAGTTAGTAGCGGGTTCAATTTCCGCCGCATTGGAAAAATACTTAGAAATACATTTTTTGTTTCATGTCGCAGGGAACTATTCATATTTGAAAATAACATAAAACTAGGAGGTTTCAACGAATTCAAGGTGATTTTTCGAAAAAGGGAATATTTCCCACAAAAAATGCTCAGGAAACTCTTAAGAGTTTCTTAAATTAACTATAAATAATTTTATTTGTAAGTGTAAACTTTCCAACCTGGAACTGATGATAATTGAAATTATCAAATCCTACCTACCTAATAAAATTCCTACCTATAATAAGCAGACATTATTCTATATTTGAAATGCGGGGATTAAAGCAAATAATATCTTCTCTTGGCAAGTCAAGTTACATCCTGTGACTTTTAACGAGTAGCAATTAGTTATCATAATAAGATTTGATTACTAGGCTGTTAACGTAGGGTCAACGGACCTCCCGCGCTAGAGAACGATAACACAGAGGTCACGTGTTCAAAACCCTACAAGGCAAATAAAATTGACAAAGGTTTTTTCATCAAGCAAAATTTAGAACATAATCAACAGATCGGAAGATATTCTTATTATTTTCCTGGTGAGAGACAACTTTTCCGAATTGAAACGATGCTTGTGATGGTTTTAGCTTTGTTTAAGAAACAGGTTCTTATCAAATTTAACATTTTCGTTCAGCTTTTTCCTTGGGAGGACATGGAGAAGTACCTTTGCGAAAGAGTGTAGTCAGAACGGTTGACTTTATACTGACTCGACGGAAAGAGACAAAGATTTATTAAAGGATGTTGGATAGCCTATTAGTTACTACCCACATGGAATTCAGACATTTTTAATAAACATATTTGAACATATTTAACAAAACAATATCAATATACCATTAAAATGATTTATAAAGTCAAAATATCACACAAACACTAATAACAGAAGTTTTGCCTGTATAACGATGGAAGTTTTTGTTGATTTTGTGTCTTTATATCACTGAAAATGTAAAAATTCTAAAGTTCGGTCGGAAAAATTTAAAACTGTTGAAATACCTCTGAAAAGTGATGTTTTATAATCTTTGTTTGGTCTTATTTGAACATTCACGCATAGCACATATCACCATAATGTTTGATTTATTTGTATAACCGCTACAAGTTTTTTGATCAACACAAACACAGGATACTACCTCAAAATCCGTTGACATAAGTTATGTCACTCTGATGATGTGAAGTTAGCGCGGACGGAGAACATTCTCACACACTTAGAAGTGCTGCAATATTATGTGAAGACTTTTCTTGTCTCTTTCTTTCTTATGGAATACGTAAAACACCCGGAGAAAGAGGTATATCGCAAATTTGTATAGGTTGGGTAAAAATATTTAGCTCTCTCTTCATATATATTCTTACTCCAAACCTATTCCGTTTCACATTACATTCATATTTAAAAAGTTATCTGCCGTGGCGAGCCTTCACAAATTTCACGATAAAAAGGTGTAATCTTTATTGACACCCTTGACTTCCTTTCTGTCTTTCTTTTTTCATACAAATGTTAATTTATTTACGTTTTTTAAATATTCCTAAGTGAATAGATTACTTTAATATTAGCCTTCGAACTTGCCCTCCGATTCGTGTTAATAACGTCTAATTGTAATTGCGAATATATTAATTTCTCACAAAAGACATCTGTCAGACTCCGTTTACTTGATTTACAACTGCTTTACGGAATTACGCATAGGTAAATACCACCCCACTTACGCTCAAAAACATTGCTCTGTATTTTGCTCTGAAATAATATTAATTCATGTTTGCACATAAAATGCAAATAATGAAAGGGATATAAAATTTGAATTCTTAAGTAAGTATTTGTTTTTTGCTTCCTTTTGTGAAATCGTTAGAAATTTCATAAAATCATATAATCTCAACCATAACTTTAGCATAAAATCTGGCAAGAGTGATTTTTTAATTTGTAGAAGTAAAAACTCTCTAACGGTGAGCTCTCGTGACATTATTTTGGGTAACTTTTCAACGTTGAGAAAATTGATTTCAGTTCGTAACGTCACACCGATCATTCCCTTTGTCAATGCTTTGCAATATATGTTTACCATTTTAAAATTTATTTTTGCAGAACTCCATTCTATAATTGTTATTATTTAAAATTAGAAAAGCGACTTTTTTAAATATTAAAATTGAAAAACTTTTTTTTTTATTTTTTTTTTTATGAAAACCGCACAAAAGTCTCAACTGCTCCCAACCGTCTAGAGCCAGTGAGACTATGGCATCCTGAAATAGGGTATGTTGTGAGGCTGAAGGTAGGAGGGGAAGGAGATAGCGAAGAGGAAGGTTGGGAAGTACCTGGCTATTCAGATCTGGTCACCAAACACGGCTACAGCCATTTCAAACAACGTTTCGATTCTGAATGGTGGTCTTTCTCCAGGGCGATACTTAGAGTATCTACCACTCTCGAATGTGCCGCAAATATACTTATTTTATTATTTTTGCATGAATTAAATGTGTTATGACACATATTAATTAAATAAAAGTTATTGGCGCACGCCGGGTTTGAGCCCGCGACCTTTGGATTCATAGTCAAGCGTCTTACCAACTCGACCATGGAGGCCGTCAAAGAATTCATAATATAATATTATAATTATTTGAAAAAATATAAACGAAATCAAATGACTCGTTTCATAGTTTTTAAGGTTTCAAATAGTTAGAGACTAGTAAATTACGAATAGGAAAAGCAAAATAAATATTTTAGTTGAAACGTTGATAACACAACGAGTTTATATTTTTTCACTACGCATCGATCACGCGTCTTACTATCAAATTGTCTTATTACTAAGACGTTACAATGAGCGAAATAGACATCGATGTTTTTTATTCAAATTATCTTTAAGATCGACGACCATCATTCATAGCTCGCACATGGGTGTAGTTTGGTGGTCGTTAAGACGTTAATCGAAAAAAATAATTAAAAAAATTGAAGAAAACAAATAACGCTTTAACCATCTGTCAAGTACATTTGGGGCTATGATTCACAGCAGAAGTCAATGTTTATAATGGCATTGGCACCAGTTAGCAAATGAGTTCAACAGATGTTTGTTTACATTTAAAATATGGCTGAAACTGTTTGTTTTTTAAAAAAGTGAAATGGTTTATTTTTAATTGATACTGCATGTAAGCATATCTTCTGCCCGGCATTCTCAATAATCAGAAATTTAGTGGAAGAAGAAGAAGAAGAAAGTTGGGTGGAACCTAACTATTCAGATATAGTTACTAAAAATACGCAATTTATAGCAAAATTTCTATTCTGAAAGGTTTTATCTGACCATCGCCATGGTGAATATATATTTTCCTGTCTAGAGCATGCTTCCAGTACCTAATATGTATAATATTTATATTAATCAAAGAAAAAATAACTTTAACTAAATATATACTTTATTTGTACCACGCCACATTACAAATATATAAAGAAGACATTTTAAATAAAACCGAACCATTCAATAATACAAAAAATCTTGGACAAAAATGCACATTACCAATCCCGATATGTAAAAAAACAATAGGCCAGCAAAGTTATAAATATCTAGGAATAAAATTCTTTAATAGTTTACCAGAAAAAATAAGATTAATTAATGATGATCTTAAAGAATTCAAAACACAATTAAAAAACTAAACTGAAAACTTAAAATAAATATCTTTGAAAAATCATTACAGCAAATTTTTAGTAACTAAATAAATAACACCCCCTCATACACACAAGCATTGCTTTTTTATGAGGGTAATTTATAATTTATAATGAAATGTTAGATTTAAAAATATATATATATTGATATAACACTTGTATAACACTACTATGTATTATGTTTGATTATAAAAAAAAAAAAAAAATATATATATATATATATATATATATATAAGAATAAAAAAAAATAAAAAAAATAAGACCACGGATATTATTTTAATTTTTATGACCGACCGGTTTCGCTTAACCTAAGCGTCATCAGGGTAAAAAAAATAACTAAACAAAAATATCAAGTGTGGGGTTATATAAACATAAAGAGTGAGAACAAAATATGAAATAAAATAACAGAACAATGAGAAAATAGTAAAACAACATTCAAATTATAACAAAGAAACGGAGAGAAAGATTTATTTTCTATTTTGTTCTCCCTCTTTATGTACGAGTATACTCGTATATAAGCATACACTTTGTATTTTTTGTTTGGTTTGATTTTGTAAAAAAATTAAATAATATCCGTGGTCAAATACAAGGTTATTTTTTCATTTCTTTGTATACCATATGTCGAACCACGAACTGATTGCTTTCTACGAAAATATATTAAATTCAAGTTTGTTTTTTTTAGTCAAAGTGGATTTAAATCCGCGATCTTTGGATTCGAAGCCGAAGAATTTCTGACGCGGAGTCGTAATATTTGCTGCTTTATAAGGTGATAATATCACTAATGGTGAAGATAATTTCTGAAAATGAGGAAGAAATAGAGATCGTAATGACACAGAAGCTATTTCACTGATAAGGAGAAGGATTATTAACTCACCTCAGAGGCAATGCTTTCGAAACCGTTATCGCGATTGTAAATCCACCCTTCATTGCACTTCTCCGCTGTCCACGCCGGCATGGGATCTCCTTCAGTGATGTTGACAAAGGACCAGTGTCCTTCAACGTTCGGGTCATCCCAGCGAAACCTCGTGCACGAGGCGTCCTTCAATGGTTTCAGATACTCCCTAATCTTTTCTACGGAGAATTCGTTCAGCTCAACACCACGAAGTTCAGAAGTATTGCACCAGTGCTCTGGAACCACGCTGATGAAGGTTTGAGAGAAGTAGTGGAAAGCAGAGACGATGTTGACGATGGAGAAGAGGAACATGAGAAAAACTTGGTAGCGACCGAAATCACCTGCTTTCGCCAGCATGGAATCTATGTCGATTTTTATTTTAGACATTTTAAATTTTGGACGCGAAATGTGAATCTTCAAATGTACCTTGTCTACAAGAACGTATGTAAAAATCAAATATAACTCGTTAACATTTAAAAAAACCTCTTGTATAGTCTAACTCGTCTCTGTAAAATTAATTCATTCAGTATTTAAAACAATCAAATCTCACTTGATAATATTTTTAAAAGCCTCGTGTAATGTCACTAGTGTTTAAAACCATCATTTGTTATTTGTCAATATTTTCAAAGTGCTTTAAAATTTGCTTCCTTTTTTTCACACTGTCTATTAATTGATATATTTTAAGCCCGTTTTAGTTTTTAGTTGATTTCTGTTATTGTAATTTTTTGTGAAGATTAAACACGTGGTTTAAAATCAATTATTTAATTTACTTTTGCCCATTAAGTAACACAACACTTTTCTGGGATATCGAAATGTTATCACGTTTTGTTATACTGCGATACATTTTAAAACATAAATAACTAATTAACAATGAAGTAATTAATCCGCAAACGAACACCCATAAAACTTTAAAAGTCAGAGGATATTCGCGGAAGAGATTTGCACAGTTTAGTTTGAAATTTATTTTTTATTCGAACGCTGTGACGAACCAATCAGTCTCGTTTCACATTGGGAATATATAATGCAAGAGCGCAAGTGAAGTCCAACTGTCGCAAGTGAAATAACAGACTGCGGTATCATCTGCCATATTAAATAAAGCTATTATTTCCGAGTTGATCGCGTGGTCGCGCTGTTATTCTTATCATTTTAAAAAACACTCTTCGGCCAGTTGGAGAATACCATATATCGTCGCCGGAAAGGCAAAAGGGCTGAAGCGCCACTTTGGGAAGTTTACACCGGAGCAATTTTATTTTAGTTTGTTTTACAATAAAACTCATAAGACTTTAGTACCTGGTTGGGTCTTGAAAAAAAAATAACTCAATACTCACTTAGTTACCTGAAACGACAAAAGCTAAAAAAGTTCCAAACTTGGGTCGCTTGAGTCAAGCCTTCAAAAGTTTTCAGAATCAAACCATAGTCTGAACATTTGATGCAGAAAAAAATACATATCGAAACTCATTTTTGACCAAAGTGTCGCTTTAGCCATTTTGCCTTTCCAGCGATGATATAGTTTTAATTTTCTTAAACCACGATTATTAATCTTATAATATTTTCAATGCAATTTTACTTTAAGAGTTATTAAAAAAAAATTGGCTTGGTAATGTGTATCACAATTGTTTAGCTATGCCTTTTTGACTGGGAAGTGATTCCGTGTCAAGAAAGAGGTATTTTAAAAATAAACATTTGAGAATTTATTGAAATAACTAGCGCATTCCGTTCGTTCGATTCCCTTTTTTGTCCCAACTGTCCGGAATCAGTGAGACTATGGAATCCCCAATTGGTGTATGTTGTGAGGTTGAGGGGAGTGGTGAGGGGGAGAAGGTGGTGGAAATGAAGGTTTGTAAAGTACCTGGCTGTTTTGATTATGATATAAGTACTTTAATGCACGGGTTACATTTACTGAATGATCAATAACAGATGGTTTTGACGTGTCGTTCTCGTGTCTATCGAGCAGTGGAAAATTATCGAATTAGCCTCAACTTCTGTGATTGCCTATCGTAAATCTCTAAATGACCCTCCGCACAGAATCCATAAATACGAAATCAGCCTAAAGGAAAACATCAGGAGTTAAAAATAATGACACGTTTAGTTGAAATAAGAAAAAATCATTTGTACTGTACATGTACAAAATACTCAATATTGTTTTGAAAAAAATATTAAAACAAGTGACCGGCATTGACCTATTATGTTTAGGATAATATGGAAACTATGTTTTAAATATCCGTACCAAATGCATTTTTTTCAACAACACCAAGAGATAAAAATAATACACTCTTTATTTCATTGAGCTCTCTTCATAGAAATATTATTTATCTAATTTTGGACAGAAGCCAAATTGGCTCATTTTGTGAAAAGCTAATGAAGAATTTCATGGCCAACAATTGAACATCAGAAAACATATTTGTTGAATTTCAAAGTGATAATTTATCAGATTCTTACCTTGATGTTTTTCCACCCAAGTACCTACCTACTTATCCAACAACATCGTGTTCGAAATAATTGACAATAAAACAGAGAAGTTTTGGTGTGAAAAAATGTGTTGTTCGTTCGTTTCTCTTGTTCGTTGGTTTGTTGTTTGTTATCTTAAAAAATATAAAATAAATGTGGTGTTTTGCGGAATAAGAAGACTACGGAATAGGGAATAATAAGTGTGGTATTTTTTTGAAATGTATTTCTTTAATAATACAACTGTGTAAGAAAATTTAAAAAAAACTTCGTTTTCCCATGTAGTTTAGTTGATTGTTTACAGTCCACTATTTTACAAATTCACTCGAAGCTGCAAACACATTTGGTGTTTCATCACAGCTTCGGACTCAACAATATTAATATAATTAAGTGTTTCCGACGCTGCAGCCGTTTGGCTCAGGGCTGGGGCTGGATAGAGCGATTGATTAATTGAGTGGTATTAGATAGAAGGGTATCTTTCTTGGGGTATTGCTAAACAGTTAATCAATGGAGGTTTTTTAAATTTATGAGCAAATGTTGTACCCCCAAACCAATACACATAATATAAATATATTTTTAAAAATTATACACATAGAGCACTGGCAATTTTTATAACTACATGAAGTGATTGAAAATTTTATGATTTGGACCCGATTGTTACTATTTTTGCAGCCATAAATGTCACAGCAGTAATAATGTTAGTAATACCTACCTAATACAAATGTCAATCACAAACATTCAAATCCGTTTCAAAATGTTTACAGCAACCGAGTTGTAATCGACTTTTAAGATAATTTTGCATAAACAATAATTGAATTAAATTATCAGCGTCTAATGCAGCGTTTTTCAAAACTTATTTGGCTCACCGCCCCCCATTTCAAGAATATATTTTTCTACAGCGCCCCCCCCCCTCTCATCAAAATCGTGCACTTTTAGACTAATAATAATAATAAATCTTTATTTAAATACAGTTTACAGTAATAACAGCAAAATAATAAAAATAAAAGCAGAATAATCATATAAAATGCATAGGGTGTATAAAGGTGTAGGTACATTTATATATTTTAACAAGAGATCTATACATTGTAAACCGCATATACATATATGTATATATATATATTACAGAAACATTAATTAAATAGAAATATAGACCATTATCCGTATTTGCCTAATACATATAACTTAGTTTTTGTATATTTGTATACAGTTATTAATCAAACAATACCTTGGCAGTCTCGCATTGTTAGAAAAAACGTCTGTTAAACTCGTCGACTTTTTATAAATTTCGCTCTTAGTAAATATGTATCTGTATACTTTGACAGGTTTCAGGGGACATACGAATAGTTTAACTGACACCGCAGTAAAAAAAACAGTCAATTTGCATATAAATATGATTGATAATTGATTGAAATATGTTTTACTCCGTTCCTGAACTAATGTTAAATGGCGTTGAAAAAAAATCACTCAACCCATTTTATTCGGCGTTTCCTTGTTTTCTCGCTCCCTCCTTGCAGTCTTCCACTGCCTCTTTTTTGCACCCATGAATCACTGAGAATCACTGGTCCAATGCAACTACTTGTTTGACGGAATACGTGACGTGGGCTATCTCTAGTCCATTAGGAAGATTACGCAGTCTATAAGAGCGTAATTACAGGCGTGGAAGAACAGATTATACGCACTGAATGATAAACCGATAGAAATGTATGTGTGTGGGCGTATCTGTGTGCCAAAGTAAGGTAATTTTTTATCTTTAAAAAAATAAGTTATAGTGAAAACCGCGCTAGACTCCCAATTGCTCCCAACCATCTAGAGCTAGTAAGGAAGGGGAAGGAGATCGTGAAGAAATGTTAAAAATACCTGGCTATTCAGATCTGGTCACCAAACACGGCTAAAGCCATTTCGTGGTCTTTCACCAGGGCGATACTATTAATATCTACCACTCTTAAAACTAACCAACTAAATGGACACCACGCCATTTTTCCTCGGAGGGGTAAGCAGAGAGGATAGAACACCACACCACACTTCTGTCGTGGTACACACTCCTTGCTTTATTCACGTTCGCACACATACGCTATTCTGATTTGATTCTGATTGTTCTTGACATGACCCGACTCAATTGTAATTTAATTCACTTGGTCTAAATTGATTTTTAACTTATTATTTTGAAAATGGAATTCTTTTTTGAACAATTTCATTTGGCCTGTCTGTGGTCTAGAAATCAAAAGGTCTTACGAAAATTGGCACAGTTTTCTTTCAAATTGGTATTGATAACACTTCTATTGATTTTATGTTCAATGGTTATATAGCTCTTCTGGTACTAACAATACTCAATGTTGCACTCACTCAACTACTGTTAAAGCAGAACAACGAGGCGCTTGCATGATATTTTTTTATTCCGGAAACGATAAGCAAGCCTTTAAGTTTTTTTTTCTTCATTCTTTAATTTTATTTTTAAAGCCATTTTTTTAAATTGTAAAAACTATTCTTTATTGACGTTCAAACAGTCATATTTGAAAAAAAATTACACAACGTAATTTATTTTCTCTGTGAGTACGATTGTGAACTTTTCAAATTCAGAACCGATGAAATAATCTTTTTAAATCCCTACCTACCTAATAAAGTACTGAAAATGTATTTGCAGCAGACATTATTCTAAATTTGAAATGGGTGGATCAAGGTAATTTTTTTTTTGACAAGTCTTGATTTTTCACTGCAGACTATTATTTATAAAAAAAAAAAAAAAAAACACGTAAATTAACGTTTTTTTTTGTATCATAACTGGTAATTTTTAATCGGTGCATAATAGGTAATTTAAACGGTATCTACAATGTGACGTCACGACTATCACCAGCAAAACGATATCGGTCATTTGTACTGAAATTACATCGTCGCTGGAAAGGCAAAAGGGCTTAAGCGACACTAAAATGAGCTAAATATGCAGTTTTGTTCAAAAATAAATTCTCGTTTGATTCTGAAGACTTTTGTGGCCCTTCAGCCATCCACAATATAGTTACCATTTGGGAGAAGGTTTGACTCAAGCGACACAAGTTTGGGACTTTTTAAACTTTTTGTCGCTTCAGGTGACTCCGTGAGAGCATTGAGTTACCTGAGTCAACTTTTTTTTTCAAAATCCAACCAGGTACTGAAGACTTATCAATTTTACTGTAAAATAAAACTTGAAAGTGCTCCGGTGTCAACTTCCCAAAATGGCGCTTCAGCCCTTTTGCCTTTTCGGCGACGATATGTTCTTCAGAACGAATTAAAATGAACATGTCGGGCAGAGCATCCTTCTAGGCCTGGTACAGCAAACTCAACCCTATGCCCCTCCTATACGCCTTGCAAACAAAAAAAACTTTGAAGTGCTCTTGTGTAGACTTCCGAAAATTGCACTTCAGCCCTTTTTCCTTTCCGGTGACAATATCCATTTTCGACTGCCGAAATATTGAAATATAATAATATTTAACAAATTTTAGGTAAAAATACTTTTGGTTTCCTGGACTACGTGTTAATTTGACGATTTATTCACAAACAAATTCAAGAAGAGTTTTTCATTGAATTGTCTTCAGACCACCAAAATAAGCCTAGATCTAACATTTCAGTCTAAGCGGTGTCATTCAGTCAGGGAAAACAGTTTTCATTTTCCGACCCAAGGTTCGCATTTTGTCGTAAATTTGGTGATATGGCTAATTTAATTTATTTGTTCATTGAATCGTCTCCAGACCAAGCACCAAATCAAATATTTGGTTCGATCAGTGCAGTTCAGCCAGTGAAAAACAGTTTTTATTTTTATTTCCGACCCCCAGGATTAGCAATGAAAAGAGATGATTTCATTTATATCGTACCAAGTAAGATCATTTCATATTCTTAATAATCGGTTAAAATTTTCCAGTAGTCCAATATTAGGTATATTTCCCGTAAACTCATACAATTGTTCATTATTTTTTTATCATCTTCTTAGTTGACGTTTTGCCTCTTTCATTTCGAATTATCTGTCTCTTTATCTCTGTTCTTTTGTTATCATTTAAATGTGTTTAAATTTTTGTTTTCTTAGTGTTCTCTTATTTTATGTTATATTGTGTTCTCCCTCTGTATGTACGAGTATATATAATAATAATAATGTTATTCTAGATGGTATGCAGGTATAGTGCAATTGCAATACATACCACAATTAAAAAAAATACAACTAAAAAAAGTAAAAGTTGTAATACATATTATGCAATAAATAAATAAATCATAAAAGAAAATATAAAATAAATTGAAGTAAATAAAAATTAAACATGGTAATAAAAATAACTTTAATCGAGCGTGATTCAAGGTGGTCTCCGCATCATCTGCATCCACCGCTCGTTGAGAAGAGAGCTGAGCCATTCAGATGCAGCCGCGACAATGACGTTGGTTGAATTCCGTGTTCTCCCCCAGAAGCTGGCTAGTCGGTAGTGAAGTAAGGCGGGGAATGAGTGCACTCTCCCTTCGGTGAACATTGTAGAGGCACTGCAGAATCTTGGAAGTTGCAGAAGTTGCCCATAGGCATTGTTGTATCAAACCCTCAACTTGTTCCATTGCGCTGTTGGGTATTGTGTCCACAGCTCAGATGTATATAGGGCAGTGTAGTACGTATTAAAAAGCAGTTTCCTTATAACCAAACACTATATATTTTTTGTTTGGTTTTATTTTATACCCCGATGATCGGCCATAATAGTTTTAAAAAATATATGTTCTTATAAAAAAATATTATTTCATTTTCGTCAAGATCATTTTAATACTTTTTTTTAAATTTCTAATTGAACTTACTTCGGCAACCGAACATGCCCACAACTCAAATCCATCAGTTTATCTCTTCGACGATCTCAACCCATATCCCATTCCCAGGAAAAATAACAAATCACCCGAGAAAATCTTCTGTTTCACTCGTCCCGTCGAAGCGTTTGAAGGAAGTGTTACGAACCGCCACGTGTATCCGCTTTTTGGACACACCCACTGTTTATCTTGTCAGATGATTCTCGGCTGACGATTTAACACATCCCGTCATAATTTATCACTTTACCCATTTAGAGCACTGTCAAATTATATAATTTCCACTCAATTTAAAATGGATGGTGTTCGTCTCCAACTCGCGTGGACTAACGGTTACTAGAATCAAAATTGTCATGAATTATTCTGAGAGGTACTTAACTTTAAAATCAATTTCTCCATTTTTTAATTACATTTAATTCAACTGAATTATACAAAAATAAAAAAAGTTTTCTGGCATTCATCTCAAGTTTGGCAGCAACTTATAGGTTATTGACCCCCAAAAAAGTATTATTATGTAATCCAGCTAAATTAATTACATAATACAGTTGGATTATCTATGTTTGGAAGTCGAGTCACATAAAATAAATGCTTTAGTATTGAGAAACTGATCTATCCTGGGGCCTAGCACGACCATATCGATACGAAAAACTAAGCAAACTGTGCTTTTTAATATATCTATAATTTAATGAATACCGGGGAAAAAATCACCCGATGGCAACACTGAAACATTTTTAGTAATGGCGTAGTCATTAGTTGGTCGCTTTGAAACGTTGCGTCGAAACGAATTGAATTTGTTCCGTAAGCTGATGGTATGAATAGTTTTTGTACCACGATAGCTAAAAAAATCTCGAATTACTGTCTAAACTGCGTTCCTCAAGTTAAAATCTGCCTTCAATTTAAAACAAGCCAATATTTTGGGATTCTGTGCGATTTTTTTTTGTAAATGGTTTTTATGGTTATATGGACAACATTGTCTAAGGAGCGGAGTGCCTCGCTAAATTTAGCAGATGTTAGTCAATGTCAACTATCGAACGTCATTTCCGATTGCGGGCGTGCTAGTTAAAGTAGTGTAATGCCAAATGTAACGTTGGATATCAACAATGTAACCTTTCTAAAGGCTAAACCTCAATTAGAGCAGCCTCTCTATCTCTCCTGATGTCATTTCGATCCTATTTGAGGGGATCCTTGGTTGCAAATAATAATAAATACTCCTAAAAATTACATAATATATTTCCCAGTATTCAGGAATGAGTTTTTTTTAGAGGGGAAAAAAACACCAATTCGAAAATTAGGAATATTTGTTTTATGCAACAAACGCTATATTTTCGGTCTTCTTGAATGATGAAGAACGGCCGAGATGTTAGGCAGGTGGCCTCCATGGCGATGGTCATGACTTAGAGGAGCTTGTAGACTTCTTTGAGGTGGCGGAAGGCATGCTGCATATGGCGGAGAATGATCCTGGTCGCCTTGTTGTCTCTGGCAGTATTGCCGACCAGTTCGAGCAACTCGGCATAGTTGCCCTTCCTTCCGTCCATTTGCCCGAGAGAACACACTTCTCTTTCTTCAGACGTCCTCTGGGAAATTTTGAGATTCTGATCTTCTGGATCGAACCTGTTAATAATTGTTTACTCCCCCTTGTGAATTAGTCGGTAAAGACGTTCTCAATTATTTTTCGGCGGGCGCGCACCCAGCGCGGTATCCACCATACGCTCAAACTGTGCAAAAAACATAGGCGCTATCTCTGAAGGGGCGCCGTGAAAATAAAGATCTTATTTAAATTTACTTAAAATATTCCGGGGGGTGCACTTAGTACTTACTGCACAGGGTGCTAGATGTCGTGGAACCGGCCCTGTGCGCACCGCCCAATTTCTGTTTCTATACTACTTCTTACTAGTGACGTCCGCATGACATTGTGTAGTGAGATAAGTACTAGTACTTAACAAAAAATATTATGTTACATTAGACTAATCACCGGTAATAAACTTTATCGTGTTAATGTTGAAAATTGTAAGGTGCCGATGCAAGGCCCCTTGTCATTATTACAGTTTTGATAACGTCAACGACTCTTCGTACGAATACACCTTCAAATGTTGTTGTTTGAGAGTTGCGTACAAAATTGAGGTAGATATCTTTTATTTTATCAGACATTAGCGTGCTAAAACGTATTTCTTAAAACTAGGTCAGACTAAAAAACAATTAGCCATTTAAAGGTCAACATCATACATCATTGAGATAAGGCTACCGTTGAAGTGTGTGCAGAGATTAACCAAAATATTTACTCAGTTTCTGAGTTCGTGGTTTTCCGAAAAGAAAGTAACATGTACGTTTAAAAAAAGGAACACAAAGTTCCAAGTTCAAAACACGCAAATAAAATACCAATCGTAACACCTAAGAAAAGTGGCAGACTAATTGTAAAACTTAAATAAAAATCTTTGAGTCACGGTTACTTGGCCTTTTTTATATAAATATTTTTAGATTTCACCCTTCAAGGGGTTTATTGGTCATCGTTTCAATATATGGATAAATCGAAGGCCAATTTATATTTTAATATCATTTTGATAGGCGGATTTTATAATTAGAGATATGGGAAATTTGAGACAAGTACGGAACCGTCTTTAGTTTTTCTAAAATTACTTGGAAAACTCGTGGTAGAGGAGGTTGACGTTCCTTCGCTGCTTTAAGCATTCAGGACGAATGAAGGTAGGAAGATCAACACATTGAGAGTTTATTTTATGCGTAGAACATCCTTGAGCATAAGGAGCTGGATAGGTACAGCAGAAGATCGGTAAAGAGAAGGAAGAATCTCTATGGCTTCTAGCACCGGTGATGATGACATATTTTTACACCCACTCGAGAGCATTTTTCTTCACAACTGTTTTTTCGCTATTTATTTATAAATTAGCATGCTTCCTTATTCAAGTAAGGTAGATAATTTAAATGAAACCCTGTAAAATGTCCCAGGGCAGATCCTTCCAAGGTAGTGGGTTGTCGGAGTGTAAATAAGTTCGAAACTGGTTTATATAAATATCTTAATTTATTTACATGTAAAACTATTTTAAAATGACTTCAATTCAATAGTTATTCAAATATAGAATAAGAATTGACTAAACTGTCATTTGATTTTGAAACATAGGGCGAAGTTCTTAGTGGTAGGCAGGGTAGGCGTGGGCCACGGGGGCGGGGGCGTAAGCGATCTTAGCCACGGGGGCAGCGTAGGCGAGGGGAGCGGCGTACTTAGCTACAGGGGCGGCGTAGGCCAGAGGGGCGGCATACTTGGCAACAGGGGCGGCGTAAGCGACAGGGGCGGCAACCTTCAACGCATGTCCCAAAGGCTCACGGTGGACGACCGCGTTGAAACCGTTGTGGTCATCAGCGGTATATTCAACAGTCCTCTTGTATCCATCAGCATCGACGAGAGAGTAAGATCCGTGGACAACATCTCCATCCCTAGATTCGTGCTGGCTCTTGGAGTCTCCGGTCAAACCGTCTTGGATGTCGTAGGCGAAGTTGTACTGGGGGTGGGAATCGTATTCCTCGACGTGGGCGGCGTACTTAGCCACTGGGGCGGCGTAGGCCAGGGGGGCGGCTACCTTGGCGTAGGCGGGCGCGTGGTAAGCGGGGGCGGCGTAGGCTTGGGCGGCGTAGGCAGGGGCAGCGTAGGCGGGGGCGGCGTAGGCCAGAGGAGAGGCATAGGCGGGCTGGGCAATGATGCCAGCGCGGGCCACGGCGACTACGGCAGCGAATACGACGAACTAAAAAAAAGTTTTGTGTAGAAAAATATCACTGACAATAAAACCGCCAAGAAGATCACCCTAAAAAAATAGCAGAAACAACAGTTGGATGTCGAACAAAGACAATAAAACAGATATAGGCAACACAACTAAAATAACTAGACGAATGTTTTACATATTGACTATGATTGAATATGAAGACGAAGATAAATATAATGGCTGTTTGCAATAATACAAAAATATCAAAAATTTCAAGAGTGATACAATGGCTAAAGTTTAGAAAACAACATAACAAGAGTAATGTTGGTTTACACTTACGATCCGTATTTTAGATAGAACAGAAATAGAGAATAATAAATAAGAAAGTAGCGTTTGGTAACAAAAGGGAAAGTTTCGATAAATTTAATGTTTTTACCTGAGAAATAAGGGAGATTAATTAGAAGAAAACGGTAAAAGAAAATAAAGACAACAAACTAATAGTCGAGCAACAATTTCAGTCCACATGAGAGAGGACGAATATGTAAAAAAAGAAAATGGGCAGCGAAAAATGTTATGCAATCTTTTTGTTGAGGAGAAAATTAATATTGGTAGGTACGTGGAAAAGAAATGTTTACAACAAAAAGAATGAAACGTATTAACTATTAAAGAACTTACAAAAAATATATAAAATTACGAAATAACTATTTATAGGTTAATATAATATAAGATACCATGGAAATGAGAAAAAAGGAAAAATATTTTTGTTGACTAAATACATTGATAGTAAACGTGTAATTCGATAAAGGATAAACGATCAATATTTTGTAGGTTTTTTATTAAAATGGGTTTTAAATCCACCAATCAATTTTCGCACAGGCGTTTAATATTTCAAAAAATTATTATTAGATCTATGAATTCCTAACCGAAAAAATATAATGTTACATAGCATTCATACACATTATTTAACGTATAAATATGATAGAATGAATAAAATTTGCACTTCCCTTCAAATATAAAAAGGTATGGTATCAACTAAACAAAACTTTGTGGTAATCGGTCGAAAAAGGTTTTTTTTAAGAAATCTTGATAAAATAATTATTTTAGTAAAAGGAATATTAGTTTTCGCGCAAAATGCGAGTATTATTTACATATATAAGAAGCAAACATTGTTATATTTGTTGTGTATTTAAAGTAACCATTTTTAATTCTTCTATTTTGACGTCCAATATACAGCAAGAAAGAAAAAAAAGAAAAAATAAACGGCAAGAAAGAAAAAATAGAAAAAATAAAAGAACTAAAAAAAGATGCTTAAAAGTGAAATAAAACAACACGTTGTCTTATAACCTATGAATAATGATACTGGATAGATAGGTATGGATAAAATAACAATAGATGCAGTTGAATATTGATATTAATTTCAAAACTAAACTACCATTTTAATAAGAAGCAAAATTAAATCGTTTTGAACAAGAACATAAATATTTCAAATTTTTAATCGAACACAAAAGCAAAAAAAAATACTCTTTTTATTGTTTCAAATTTCAAAATTTCTGTCGAGTTTCGACGGTAAATGGTGAATTCGTACCTTGAAAGCCATTGTGTTTTAGTCTGCGGACTGATGAACTTGTGTCTTGAATGGAATTCGGTAAGGCTTTTATAGGCAGAGCGGCGGGCGGGGGACCTTTCACTCGGAGGAAGGGCGAAAATAGGAGGATTGACGAGAAACATTACTGCTTCTATTCTATTCGAGAGTTTAAAATTCAAATAATTTTTCAATTTGAAAAAAGAAATTAAAAATTTATACCCTTAGACGATTTTAATGTAACAATTGTCATAACACAATAAAAGTTAACATTTAAAGCCACAACCAATACATAATTGTTGAAATATTATATATTTTAAATAATTTGCTTATTCTTTTTTGGTTTAAAGTAAAGTTAATATTAATTATATATTTTCTTTTGATGTACATAAATAAATAATTTCTTATAAACCTCACACATACTCGTACGTACATTTTTAATATATTTTTGTTTTTAAACAAAAAAATAAAAATCATGTATGTAACCAAATGATTTTAACCCGTGATAATAGTTATCAATTCCGTATTCGTAAAAAGCATTAACTTTGTAATATTTTAGTTCTTTGTTAATATAATAATATAAACATGTGAATTACAAAAAAAAAGTGTTATTATTATATATATAAACAAGTATATGTTTTCGTAGAAAGCAATCACTTTGTGGTTTGACATATTCAATGAAAATTAAATAATAACTTTGTAAAAAGACCACAGATTTTATTTTTTATGGCTTTTATTGTTTTGCCGTTCATTATATAAATACATATATTTATTTGTTTGAAAGATAGCATTTCAAACATATTGACCGGTCGGTAGCTGAGTGGAGAACGCGTCGGATTCCCACCCGGGCATGGTGCGTTCAATTCCTCTGCTGGCCAAGTCCTCCATCATTGCACAAGCAACATCTTCCGCTTTTTATGATGGCAGTAGGAGTTTTTTTAAATATTGTTAGGTTATTCGTAACCCGGGAATGTTTGTTTTACTTTAAAAAAAATTAAAAATTAAAAGAAATCATTTACCAGATCTTCGATCTGTTACGAAAGGGAAATTTTATAATATTATTATAATTAACAATTTAATTTTGATCTTGTTTTCTTCACACGTTACTTCACATTATCTTAAACATTTATTTTTTTATTCCATAAACTAAAATACTAACAGGCATTTTGATGAATACATAAAATCTTATTTTTTTCGTTTAAATTACAGAATCCGTGTTTGTGCATCTTTAACTCTAATTATTCTATAATTGTAAGAGAGCTGCATATAGTAAAACGAACATTACCGTATTGTTTAAAAAAAGATCATAAAGTTCAAGGAGTAATATGTAGTAGATACCATTGTCTCGTTTGAAATTATTTAATTACGTCTGCATCTCCGCAATCTCCACACTGCACATTATCTGCAATCCCTGGCTAATCATCATTAAACTACACTACACATTATTTCTTATTGGAATGTTATTTGGCGTAGATTACAATATCATCATAATTATTTACATTGTCGACAGAGTAATTGGGCGAATTGTGTGATTGATTAGATTTTAGTACTAAAATCTACCACATTGATTATGTTCGTAACTCGCAAGCTTCCTTGATGGTAAAAAACTGTAAAAAGCTGAATAGACCAATAATTGCGAGAAACACCACACGATAAATATAATTTAAAAACTAAAGCTGACAAAAGTGTCTAACTGTATTATTGTTTTGAAGTAGGTGTGAATTTATTATTGATCAATATTTGTTACGAGAGGCGTTCAGTCATTTTTGTATTGTTCCTTAAACTTTACAATGAAGAGAATGTCATCGACCAGATAAAAAAATACGAACAATAGTCAAACACGAAGCGAACATCTAAACATAAATTTGCTTCCTACAATATTTGAAATGATTCAAACTCCAATTTATTTTTTTCAAAAACACCTGAATTGTCCCCACGAATAGAGAAAACTAAGCATTTCTGCAAATAGTAATGAAAGTTTATAAAAATCCACAGAGACCGTCCAGATCCAGCAGAATTTGAGCGGTTAGTGGTCAAATTAACAATATGTGGGTTTTCACCCAGGCTTCGTGGGTTCAATTCCTCTCTTCCATGATTACACAAGCAACATTTTCCGCTTATTATGATGGTGATAGAAGTTTCACAAATATTGACAGGTTTTTTGTTTTTAGTGAATACCGCACAGGAGTCGCAACTGCTCCCAATCGTCTAGAGCAAGTGAGACTATGGCATCCCCAATTCGGGTATGTTGTGAGGCTGTAGGTAGTGGGGAGGGAAAGGAGATGGGGAAGAGGAAGGTTAGGAAGTACCTAGCTATTCAGATCGGGTCACCAATCTAAGCTTAAGCCATTTCAAGCAACGTTTCTATTTTGAATGGTGGTCTTTTACCAGGGCGATATTTAAAGTATCCACCACTCTGGAACGTGCCGCAAATTTACTTTATATTATTTTATTAGAATTAAATGTGTTAAAACACATGTTAATTAAATAAAAGTTATTGGCACACGCCAGGTTTGAACCCGCGACCCTTGGATTCGTAGTCGAGCGTCTTACCACTCGACCATGGAGGCCGTCAAATTATTTATCAATAAACGAGTAATTCGTAAAAGAGGTTTTTTTTCTTCTTTCTTTTAAAAATAACCAATGGTATAATATCTTCCTTGCAGCGTGATCTACTCATTCCCAGTTTAGTTTAGCCATTCCTCATTTAGATGAGCATAAGTGCTAATATTATGACTAAGCATTTGTGCCAATATTAAATTATGAATATGACGAAAGCCAAATAACTTAAACTGTTCTGGAAACCTCAGTATAATTAGAGTAAAACTAAAAATATAACCTACAATAATTTGTCACGAATTCAACTAACAATTTTCTCTCAAAAGCTTTTATTTATAAAGCTAAACTATTTAACGCCTTGCCAGAATTTAATTCGCGAATTTACTTTGTGTTCAAGTCACGCTCGCTCTATTTGTTTGTCTAAAGATCTCCCTTCCACGACACATGTAACCGTGCAGATTGCAGTTGACACTTGCAGCTGTGCGTGCCGACACTGCAGTTGCAGTTACACATTGCAGTTGTATACTGCAGTTGGTCCGTTGCATAACGATGCCCTCTTAAATTATATGTCAAGCGTCAAGTTAGTTAACTAAGGACAGCTGCCGGGGGCAATTTACTCATTGCCCGCGGTGAATTATGCACTTTACTGCATCTGCATATATTACATTCCCCAATATGTGCATTGTGCAATTGTGCAAGGATACAATAATTTATTTCATTAACACATCGAAGTGTAAACCGCCTCATTAAGGTTATTTTCGGCAAGTAGAACAAATTTATTTGTAGATGCTACGTAGCTCTGCTCCGAAATTATTTTAGTTTTAATATTTTACTCTGAATAGAAAATAAGATGGTTATCTTTTATTCTATTTTGTCTGTCAAATAATTTAATAAGAAATTGTCCAAAGAAGCGCAGCTAGCCGTCCACAATGGAGTGCTTATACCAACCCTGATGTATGGCAGTGAGGCATGGAACTGGCAGAGGAAGGATGAAAGTACACTGAATGCTGTGGAAATGAGATCTTTGAGACGTATGTGCGGTAAAACCATGTATGACCGTATTAAAAATGTGGATATCCGGAATGAACGCAAGGCTGATGTGAGCGTAATGAATAGGATCAAGAAAGGGACGTTTAGATGGTTTGGGCATTTAGAGCGAATGAACGAAGAAAGGAGTGTGAAAAGAATATATGATGCGAAAGTTAATGGAAGAAGAAGTCGAGGACGCTCGAGAAAGACATGGCACGATCAAGTAAATCAAATACTTGAATCGGGTCATGTGAAGAGTCAGAATAACAGAAGAGTATGTATGAATATGAATTAAGCAAGTACTGTGTGTCAAGACAGTGTTGTATGGCGGTCCGTCCCATCTGCCTACCTCTGCGGAGAAAAGGCGTGTTGGTTAATTAGTTAAACATAAAATATATGAACACAACAATAGTATATCGAGCGCTTTAAGGCTGATTCACACCAACGTCCGGATCCGCTCAGTGATGATATTGTTCCGCAAGAGAGCTTATTGATATGGTATGTATATCAATCAAGGAGTATGTGCCAAGACAAATTTTTGTGTTCGAGATTTTTTTTTTTTATCACTAAATAATATATTTAATAATTAATAAAAAATATTATTTGGTGATAAAAAAATGGTTTTAAAAAAAAAATCTGCGATGTAAGTATTTTTACACTTCACAATAATTATTCAACTAACTAAGTAGTTGAATATCACAAGGGTGGGCAGAAGGATATACTGCCACACAACTTTGTCTTGGCACATACTCCTTGATTGATATTCATATCATATCAATAAGCTCTCTTGCGGAACAATATCGTCACTGAGCGGATCCGGACGTTGGTGTGAATCAGCCTTTATGGTCTTTAACAAGATCTGTGAGGCCCTTATTTTTAATACTTTTGTGTTGGAAGAACGTGTTGTGCTTTTCATTGATGTTTCTTTATTCCGACTGAAAGCCTTTAAGCATCAGTACAATCAAACGAAACCTTAAACTTTTAATGTCAAACCATTCCGGTTAGGGAAATCATCTGGTTTGTATTTTGTTACATATATTTATTATCATTTGGTCTGACTTCAAGACTTGGTTTCACCTCAATGATAGCAGTGGCGTACTGCGACTTTTAAAATATAATAATCTCTATCAATTTTAATCGATTACCGGCTAGTTTTTTGATTCACCACCCGTTAAAATGTCTAAAATAAAGATACCGGAAAACCAAGGTAACAAAAAATAAAGAAATTTTGAAATTTCGCCACATCTAGTTAATACAACTTAATATAATTGTATGCGATATCTTAGTTTTAAAAGCTACTTATATTAAAAACTGTTTTGACTAAAGATCACCATGACTTATTTTTTATACTCCTTACTTATTAACTAGGTGTAAATGTTACGCGTGGTGTAAGGTCGGAATAGCGAAAACTTGTCTTATAATGCGTCTAATTTAATGGCCTACGTCCGGTGTAACTAAACCAACGCTGAACCGGCGCGTAATCTAATAAGTAAGACAGAACCTTGGAATAACAATGTATGGAGAGAGAGCTAATTATTTTTACCCAACCTATACAAACTTGCGATAAATCACTTTCTCCGGGTTTTTACGTCGTACACCATGAGAGAGAAAGAGACGACAAATATAATACACCGCTTTTATATACTGTCACGATGATCTTGGGCTTCTGGGTCACCGCGGGACTCCGCCCACATTTTTTGTTATGCCACTAAACTTGACACAACTAAACGGTTTTTAGGTTATATGCTATATTTTTGTTGATAACAATACTGTGAAAAAGTGGTTATACGAATAAACAAAAACATTATGTCGATATGTGATATGAATGGATGTATAAATACCCTAGTCTTAGTCTTAGCCACGCCCAGATCCGCCGAGGCCGGTAAAAATCATCAAAAACTGACTACACTGCCTTAGATAGATACCACTCTATATACTCTAAGGACAGAACATATTTTTTTGCTGATACTATACGTTGAATAAAAAAATAAAACTTAAAAAGGTTTTTTTTTATGATTTATTATGATTACTTCCATTGGTAGTAAATTCGCAAATATTATCTCGCTATGAACGGCTGTCTCTGTAATATGGCCTTTGAATGCGACCTGCATGTTCACTATTATTACTAAATATGTACTTTTGGGATGACATTATATCGAAGGCCCTTCGGTCTTCATCTTATCTTTGCATTATTGCGTCAATACGCGGCTTTCTTATGGTACAGTTTAAATATTGGCGAAACATGATAATTCCACGAATTATCTTTCTCTTCGGCTAATTTCCTCAAATTACACCCATAAAATTATTTCCTTAACATAACCTTTGTATAACCTTGTTATTTCCTAAAGATTTTCTCCTTCCAATAACAATTCAACTGTCAAAACCAATTCTTGTTTTTTTAATGCTTACTTTCAAAATGGAACACTTTCAAAATACACCGCGTTCACAATGGAACACTTTCAAATGGAACACATTCAAAACGGATTGCTTTGAAATGGAACATCTTTTATTAGAACACGTTCAAATGAAACACATTCAAAATGGAATACTTTCAAATTTTTTGCTTTGAAATTAAATATCTTCAAATGGAACACGTTCAAATGGAACACTTTCAAAATGGAATACTTTCAAACGGAACAACTTTAAATAGTACACATTCAAATAAAATACATTCAAAATTAAATGTTTTGAAATGGAACATCTTTGAATGGAATACGTTCAAATGGAACAGATTCAAAATAGAATGCTTTAAAATGGTGGAAAGTTTTTTTTTTTAAAGTAACTACTCAATTTTTTTGTAATGACGGTGGTAGAGTGGTAAGACGCTCGAATACGAATCCTGAGGTTCAAACTTGGGGTGAGCAAATAAATTAAATTTAATTAATATGTGCCATAACACATTGTCACATATAAAATAATATAAAATTTATTTGCGGTACGTTTCAGAGTGCTAGATACAGAATGAAAACGTTGCTTGAAACGGCTTTAGCCGTGTTTGGTGACCAGATCTGAATGGCCAGGTACATTTCAAACCTTTCTCTTCTACACTTTCTCACAACATAACCCTATTGGGGATTGTCTGGATTAGTCTGTCACAGACCTAAAGTCAGACGGTTGGAAGCAGTTGGGACTCTTGTATGATATTCTATAAAAATAAAAATAAAAATAAAGTATTGTGTACATTAATATTTTACTACACTCATTAGCTTAGAAAAAAAAATTCAAAGTGAAAAAAAAAATTCAAAGCAGTTTATTTATCTAATCTCACCTATGTACTATCTAAATCTCGCTTTAAAAGACTAGAGCCTAATTGTCAATCAATAAACAAACATTAAAACAAGTTTACGATCATAATTTCACAATTCGCGAATAAAGAAAGATTCGAGATTAAGATGTAAGTGGATGTTTAAATTTAAAAATGTTAAATTCGAATGCACAGACAAAGTGATTTGTAGATACTCGATTCGGCTATAGAAACAATCCGCCCAAAGCGAGTGTAAGCCTGTATACGTGTGTATTGGTCCACCTTGACCCGCTTCCGAATGGACCATATTATTACGGCATCTAATGAAAGTAATCAATCATAAAGTTAACTAATACAGAGGTTTGGCTTTTTTATGGTTTTTCGGGGGTGGGCAACATATTATTTTTATTGAAAATTATTTTTAAAAAAAAAAAATTTTTTTCTTCATTTTATTGAATCGACTGTTTTTTTTTTATTAAAGAGAAAATTATTTCATAACTAAAATATGAACTTACAATGCATAACATTCTAAATCATGTTTTAACTATTCGGCTAATGTTGTATCACATATTTCATTGATGACATACATTACACACATTGTTGGTGGGCGAAAGATTTTTTCTTATGTTTGAAAAATAACTGAAACAATACCTTTATTTCAATACCGCATTTCTTACAAATATACGTTTTGTATGCATTATCGTGATTTGTCGGTTCCATTTTGTTAAATTTTCCGTACCTGAAAGTAAAAATCAACGTAAGATCCGAAGAGGGGTAACGTAGTTCCCTAATTTTTTTAAAATTGTTTTTTAGAAATACAACATTTTCGCGTTACAAATAACCCGTCAATATTTAAAAAACTCATACTGCCATCATAATAAGCGGAAGATGTTGCTTGTGCTTTGATGGAGGACTTTTCATGATATCATCTTAGATGATTTGTATTTCTAATTTTGTTTCTAGTCTGAAGATGGCCGTTATAGGCTGAAACCGGTCCAGTCAAAAAATAAAAAAAGTGGAATAAAGTTAAAAAAAATTTTTTATTTACTCATTAATTTGTATTTGTTAATACTTAGAGAGAAGTACATTCATAATATTTCAGTAATCTGTATCTAAGACATCGCATAAAACTCTCGTTCGGGGTGTCATTAGAACCCCGCTTCGGAAAGGAAGTGTTAAAACCACGTATTGTTATTCCTTGTAGTCATGGCTATTATATTTTGTAAATATTCGCGAGTATTTATGAAAATAATGATGTGTGTAAAACAACGTTTTATAATTTATAAAAAACCAAAACGGAAACAACGTTATGATTTAACTTGCTTGCAATAGTTACCAACGTCTGGAATACGGTATTGTATGTTGATAAAATCAGATACAGTTTGTATAGGTTCTCATGCATCTTACGCAAAAGTATAAGTTGGTCATAAACAAGGTTGGGCCCGCCCATCAAATTTATTTTATTGTTTTAATTGCCATCATCTTAAAAATTAACAGCATTTATTAGAGCAAGAGCTATTAAACCACAGAAGGCGCTAATCTAAAAAGCCTTAATGAAGATAATAAATTTGGATAAATCCTTCTACGTGAGTGCAAAAAAAACTAAACTTAGAATAGGCATCATATGTTGTGATTTTTTTACAGCATTAAAAAAAACTTTTGATATTTAGATTTACAGAAGTGATGTGTCTATTTTCGATTGATATTTTATTTGCGAAAGGGTATAGTTATCTTTATCAGGATATCGACTGTGTTTAGGTCGAAGGCGTTATTCCGCATTTAGTAAAAAAACATAATAATAATAATAATATTTGATAATTTGTATATGCTTTTGTGAAAAATCACCTCAAGGGCGCTGTACAAATCTTAATTCTTTAATATTAATTTATTATACAGCAACATACTTCTGGCAGGACACAATCACCATATCATAATAACCTAAAATTTAGAATTACTTAAATTTTATTTTTATTTTTTATTTTTATTTTATTTTACGATTTATTTATTTATTTATTTATTTTTTTATTTTTTATTTTTTATTTTTTTTTTTTTCATTTTTAGGGCATGAAGGCAAATTTAAGATATGTCCGGTATTTTTAACTTTTCGTAGTGAAGCAGATAATGATAATCTTCTAATGAATTTAAGAATGAGAGTCTGAAAAGTTTTCTTGGTTCTATTGGGCCATCTTGATTATGGATATGATTTTCTGAAAAAATGAGTTTTGGCTCTGAACTGCTTGACACCTGATCATAATTTGATATATTTTTTAATGCAAATGACCTGAAATCAAATGCTGAAATGGTAAAGTACTTACCGCACTACATAATTTAATACATACAGGTATATTCCACCGAAAAACAATGTCAACGGCTTACGAAGAGGGAATTGACTATTGAGAGACCCGCAGAGTGAGGGAGGAGAATTAACAAGGTTCGATCCAGGGGATCGGAACCAAAATATTTCACGAAGAAGTCTAAAAAGAAAGAGAAATGTGTTCTCTTTGAAAAAAACAGCTGATAAATCGCAACTACGTAAAGGTGCTCGAACTGACCGGCAATACTGCCAGAGACAACAGGGTGACTAAAATCATTCTCCCCATATGAATCACGCCATCCTGCAATGCCAGCCGCTACAATACAAGCTGCTGTACAACGTGAACATCACCAAGGAGGTGTTTTGCCTAATATCCCGGCCGTTCTTAATCTTTCAAGAGGACCAAACACTTTACACCAAAACAAACATTGTTTTTTGTGAATTAGTGTTCCTCTCCCACTCATACAAAAACACTAATTTATTTTAATATTAAAAAAATATATTGTGTGATCATTGTGTTTTTTTTTTTATTATTTACAACCAAAGATCCTTTCCAATTTGATCGATATTACATCCCACTTCCTGAGATAGAGAGACTAGGTTTATATTTGACGCCAACATTACATTTGGCATTACAAGGTCCAGCACTACTTACATTCGCACTTTCGCTGATCTTGAATGTATATTATAATATATTGTTTTATAATGTAAGATGAAAGTGATTCGTTCTCCTTCTATCATCCACGTACCAACGCGCTATCCTTCATTGAATATTTTATGCTGATGCATTATCTATTATAACTTTTGACAACGCAACTTATTCGACCTTTGAAATGCTATCAATATAGTATCGTTAGCCGAACTTTGGTAAAACATCTGGTATTTAGGAACACAAATAATGGATGGTGTCTACAAATAATATCGCTTTGACTAATGGCGTAAAGGCGGTGAGTTAACTAATTAATTTATTGAATAGATTTATTACTGATCTTCGGAAATAATATTTAAGCAACAAAATATGAACATTGCTAATGGATTTCTTGGGAGAGTTAGAATAACAGTTTCTGTAAAAATATATTTCAAATTCGGTTTTGTTAAGATGGCGAAATTTTATATTTAAAAAAGCCTTGTATTGCAACATAACATATGTTTTTTGTTTGGTTTTGTTTTAATAATTATTTTTTTTTAGGGAATACCGCACTAGAGTCACAACTGCTCCCAACCGTCTAGAGCCAGTGATACCATAGCATTCCCAAAGGGGGTATTTTGTGAGCCTGAAGGTAGCAGGGAGGGGAAGAGGGAGGTTGGGGAGTGCCTAGCTATATCTGGTCACCAAACACGTCTAAAGCCATTTTAAGCAACGTTTCAATTCTGAATGGTTGTTTTTCACCAGTGCGTGTTATGACACATAAATTTAATTTTATTTATTTGCGCACGCCGGGTTCAGACCCGCGACCTCTGGATTCGTAGTCGAGCGATTTCCACTCGACCACCGAGGCCATCGAAAAGTACACTCATCTTATCAGTTAACTACAAAATCTTCAGTAGCGACGCCCCCGACTGCATATATTAGTTTGTACTTCTGTACGGCTCTTTCAAAACTCCATAATTCATGATGAAAATGACGTGAGCTGAAAAATAGTTCTCCAGGGCCCATCGTCAGAGAGTTTTTTTCTATTTCAAAGCAAATGCACAAACATATTTTCTATTTCATGGTCGAGACGTTCTTTACCTTCTAATTTATTTATGTGTAAAACCCGGAAGGTTTATTTACATCTTGGGGTGGCATATTGTTTAACTGAAACAACTCTTTCACAAATTATATAGTTTCTGGTTCAATACCTACCTTGTACATAATAAAAGCTATACAAATACCAGGTTTCTTACAAAGGAGAAATTTTAATCTTAAAGATTTAATTCCGCAGTTCATTCATAAAATCTGTTCACATAAATAACAAAACACTTCCAAAAAGATTCTCATGTTCATCTGAATCATCTGTTTGTACTTTTGAGAGATATTCACGGTCAAGACGTTATTACCTCACATTATATAAGAGTTATTACCGAGATCATTTCACGTCGTGCTTTGTGCAACTTCATGAATGGGAAAGGTCAGTGAATCCCATGAACCATCCGATGGGTAATTATGTAAATTTGATGTACAAAAGATACAGACATGAATGATTTGTGTAACCGCATAATTTTCAACCTTGCATGATTGTTTTATGTGACTCATCAGTTTTGTAGTGACCGAAATCCTGAATAAATTCCGCTTTTCCTTGAGGATTCTACATTTTTGTATATTCAAGGTAAAACACACATATCGTCGCCGGAAACGCAAAAGGGCTGAAGCGCAATTTCAGGAAGTTTACACCAGAGCACTTTAAAGTTTTTTTATTTTACAATAAAATTCATTCTTCAGTGCCTGGTTGGATTTTGAAAAAAAAAATTACACAGGTAACTCAATGCTCTCACTGAGTTTCCAAAAGCTAGAAAAAGGTTAAAAAAGTCCCATACTTGTGTCGTTTGAGTCGAGCCTTCTCCCGAATGGTAAATATATTTTAGATGGCTGAAGGGCCACACAAGTCTTCAGAATCAAACGAAGTCAAAGCATTCGATGCAGATTTTTTTTAGTCAAAAATGCATATTTAATTCATTTTTTACCAAAGTGTCGCTTAAGCCCTTTTGCCGTTCCAGCCATGATTTATTTCCCTACGTCTTTTAATTGAAATTAAAATGCTTTGAAAATCACAGAAAAATGCACAAAATTAATTTAATCAAAATATCACTATTACTGTAAGTAAAAAGCTGTCCAATAAATAGACGCCATACTATTTGAAATTAATTTTAATACCAATTGCATTTACGCTTTCAATTAATGTTGACAATACATGTTCAATGTTTAAAAATATGTATTTATCAAAAGAAAATGAAACAATGAGATATAAATTACATGGTCACATATCACTTAATTTTTACAATGCCGATAGATATAAACAACCTACAAAACAAATTGAAGACCTAAAAGAAAAGAAAATTTAAAAAAATTAAGAGCCCTAATTTTAACGTGTAGGTATTGTGTTGAATTGAGTCGTATATCAATTATTTAGCATTGAGACTGCGAGCGCCGTGCTGGGGTTTTTACAATGATTTTTTTGAGAAAAACTTGCTTTTAAAAATTTAAATTAATAATAATTATTGTTTAAATAAAAGTAAAAAACCTAAAAATTTAGCATTGAGACTGCGAGTGCCGTGCTGGGGAAATAATTTGTTTGAGATTGCATGTATTGATTAATGGAATTTTAATCTTCTATAGACCAACACGGCTAGTTCTACCACTTTTGCATAATCAGGTGTGTATTGAGACGATGGTAAAAAATTTAAAAAAATGATATAAAAAAATAATTATGAGTTTTGACCTCAGAGCAATAATATACCAGGAGAGATAGCTTTGCGAAACAGTGTAGTCAGGATTGCTGATTTTTTTCCTAACTCGGGCGATTCTAGGGTTTTCATAAACACACCTTCTTACATCCATTCATAACACATGTCAACATAATGTTTTGTTTATTTATAAGCGCCGTTGAGGTGGATTTTCCCACGAAAACGGCGCTATAAAAGATATCCATTTATTATTATTATTTTTATAATCACTTTTTCACAGTTTTGTTATTAACAAAAATATAGGATACAACCTCAAAAACCGTTGAGTTATATCGCATAACAAAACGTAGAGGGCGGAGACGCCGGAGACGCAGGAGATGAAAAACATGCTACATACCTAAAAGTGGTTTGATATTGTGTGACAACTTGTCTTGTCTCTTTCTCTCTCACGGTTTACGACGTAAAAACCCAGAGAAAGTGATTTATCGTAATTTTTTATAGGTTGGGTAAAAATATTTAGTTCTCTCTCCATATAATAATAATATTTTTTTATTAATTTTCTTATAAATGACAAACTTTTTTAATTTAATGCATATAAGAAAATAAATTATTATAATATATTCTTGCTCTGAGGTCCCAACCGTCTAGAGCCAGTGAGACTATGGCATCCCCAATTGGGGTATGTTGTGAGATTGAAGGTAGTGGGGTAGGAACGGAGATGGGGAAGAGGAAGGTTGGGAATTATCTGAGTGTTGCCATTCAAGCAACTTTTTGACTCTGAATGTTGATCTTTCATCAAGGCGATAATCACTCTGGAACGTGCTGCAAATATACTATATATAATTTTAATATAAGAATAAGTTGTGAGGCTGAAGGTAGTGGGAAAGGGAATGATATGAGAAAGAGGAAGGTTGGGCAGTACCTGGTTATTCAGATCTGGTTACGAAACACGGCTAAAGTCATTTCAAGCAATGTTTCGATTCTGAGTGGTGGTTTTAAACCAGGGCGACACTTAGTGTATATGCAATATAGCTCCGCTTTTAGATATGTAAGCACGTTCCCAGTCTCCCGCGTCTTCGGCGACTCCGCCCATTACGTTTTGTCATGCGACATAACAGGACAGAACTCAACGGTTTTTTAGGTTATATCCTACATTTTTATTTATAACAATACTGTGACAAAGTGGTTATACAAATGAACAAAAACACTATGTCGCTATGTGCTACGAATGGATGTATAAATACCCTAGTCCTAGCCCTAGCCACGCCCAGTCAGGCAAACATCATCAATACTGACTAAACTAGTTCTCCCTCCTGGTATTCTGACGGCCCCCATAGTCGAGTGGTAAGACGCTCGATACGAATCCAAAGGTCGCGGGTTCAAACCCGGCGTGCGCCAATAACTTTTATTTAATTAATATGTGTCGTAACACATTTTAATTTATATAAAAATAGTAAAAAGTATATTTGCGGCATGTTCCAGAGTGGTAGATACTCTAAGTATCGCCCTGGTAAAATACCACCATTCAGAATTAAAACATTGCTTGAAATGGCTTTAGCCGTGTTTGGTGACCAGATCTGAATAGCCAGGTACTTCCCAACCTTCCTCTTCCCGATCTCCTTCCCCTTCCCAGTACCTTCAGCCTTACAATATACCCTATTCGGGGATGCCATAGTCTCACTGGCTCTAGACGGTTGAGAGCAGTTGAGACTCTTGTGCGGTATTCATATTAAATATATATATATGTAGAACAATTTTCTCGGTTTACCCGCGTAACGTAGTCCTTAAAATGACTTTTTAACTCCTGACGTTTCGGAAAATTGTTCTACATCTTACACCCGTGAAAACCATAATCATAACATATATATATATTATTGCTCTGAAGTTGGGAATCTTGTGCGGTATTCACAAAAAAATATATATATATATTATTGCTCTGAAGTTGGGAATTTTCGAAAAGATGGAATTTCAGGATGTTTGACTTTTCAGATTTCGACTTTCGTGAGGTTGACTTTGAAAACACAACCAATACCCGGTTTCCTTCGCAGTATTTGATAGTTTTTTTAGTGTACGAAGTATTATTTTCCGATAACAATTCAGTTCTGTGTATCGCAAGTCGATTGTTCTCGGATGAAAGTGAAAGGACATGGATATAAGTGTATCAAACAATGCCGAAGGAGTTCATACGGCGCGTTCAACGCAGTACCTACTCGAAGTAAATACAGCCTTTGCCAATACCCATAGCATAATATATGTACTTGCTGACCCACCTTTATACACGCTATAGCACTTCCAAATATTGGCCAAGGTATTTTTTATACACAGGGCAAAGATCTTTTTATCTTATTGTAGAAACCAGGGCTAGCTTTTGAATTTGAAAATAAAAAAAAAAAACAATTTATCTTTGGTATATTTAAGGAATTTTAATTATTTATTGTTGTATATCATTTAAAGCTGCTGTAAGTAGCATGTCAGTAAGAGCTTAGTGAAACAATAATATAAATTAAGACAATCATTAAAATAGCATTAAAATGTGGATATCCCGAAAGAATGCAAGGTGATGTAAGCGTAATGAATAGCATTAAGAAAGGAACGCTTGAACGAATTAGACATGTATAGCGGATGAAAGGAGAAAGGAGTGTAATGGGAATATATATATATATATTTATTTTTTTCGCGTTCATCATTTTTTATTTATTCTTGCTAAAATATTTTTAAAAAATACATGGGTTTAGTCCATGTCTGTCTCACTAGGATACTCCTGTGTCGAGACAGACGTAGTGTACATAAATTATATAATATTAAATGTAAATATTAGTAAAGATAAAATAAAAAAGGAGAAAGAAATAAAAGATGAAATTATGGTAAATGAAAATTAGATATTTAAAATATTTAAAAAAAATACATGGGTTTAGTCCATGTCTGTCTCACTAGGATACTCCTGTGTCGAGACAGACGTAGTGTACATAAAATATATAACATTAAATGTAAATATTAGTAAAGATAAAATAAAAAAGAGAAAGAAGAAAGAAATAAAAGATGAAAATATGGTAAATGAAAATTAGATCAAAGTTATTACATGGAGGTGCATTTTATAGATTTTATTTAAGTTGTGCACAATAATAATATTACGTGAAAGTGAATGATAGAAGAAGTCGGGGACACCGCCGAGGAAGACATGGCAAGATCTGGTGAATCAAATACTTGAATACAGAATGCAAGGCTGATGTAAGCGTAAGGATCAAGAAAAAGGACGCTTAGATGGTTTGAGCATGTAGAGAGAAATAACGAAGAAAGGAGTGTGAAAAGAATTTATGAAGGGGAGTGGAAGAAAAAGTCGGGGACGCCCGAGGAAGACATGGCACGATCGGGTGAATCAAATATTTAAGTGGGGCCATGTGAATAGTCAGAATAACAGAAGAGTATGTATGAATGGGAATGAAGCAAGGAGTGTGTATCAATAAAGGATTGTATGGCAGTTGATCCTCTCTGCCTATCCCTGCGGGGAAACGGCGTAATGGTCAGTTAGTTATTAAAATAGCAGCACAATAATATTACAATATACCCATGCAGTTGTGGTCTATTTACGCGAGTTGAGAAATATAAAAAATAGTAGAAAAGTTTTTTTTAAAGTGGGAACAGACTCCAATACAATAATGGTTAACTTACTGACTAACCATCACGCCGTTTTCTGCAGGGATAGGCAGAGAGGATGGACCGCCATACAACTCTGACTTGGCACACACTCCTTGCTTCATTCACATATATACATCTCCTCATACATACTCTTCTGTTATTCAGACTCTTCACATGGCCCGACTGAAGTATTTGATTTACTTGATCGAGACATATGTTCCTCGGGCGTACCCGACTTTTTCTTTCCATTCCCTTTTTTTTTCTTTCTTTTTTGCATGAATACCGCACAAGAGTCTCAACTGCTCGCAACTGTCTAGAGCCAGTGAGACTATGGCATCCCCAATAGGGGTATGTTGTGAGGCTGAAGGTAGAGGGGAGACGAATAAGATGAGTAAGAGGAAGGTTGGAAAGTACCTGGATATTCAGATCTGGTCACCAAACAAAGCTAAAGCCGTTTCAAGCAACGTTTCAATTCTGAATGGTGGTCTTTTCACCAGGGCGATACTTAGAGTATCTACCACTCTGGAACGTGCCGCAAATATACTATGTTATATTTTTTATCAATGAAATGTGTTATGAGATATATTAATTAAATAAAATTTTATTGCGTACGCCGGGTTCGAACCCGTGACCTTTGGACTCGTAGTCGAGCGTCTTACCACTCGACCATGCAGGCTGTCAAATATTCATATATTCTTTTCACACTCCTATTTTTTCGTTAATTATTAACATCTCTTATTTTAAAAGGTAAGTTCTCAATAATTAAGATATATATCTATAAATATATATATTTAAATTCGTATGGCAACTTGTATAATATTAATGCATTATGTATTCATGGGTTCGTTGACCATGTTTATTTTGAAACACAACTAGTCATTCCTTTATTTTGTGTTATTAGTGTATTGTGTAAACGATCCACGGACTGTCAGAAATACGAGTATGTTATGATATAAAACTTTTCAATTTAAAAAATTGAAAAGTTTAATATCATAACACCTTAATTAAAAAAAAATTGCTCTAAAAGTATATAGTTACCCCCTGTGAAAAAAAAGATATTATAATCTATATTGCACTATCAGCAATATCAAAATTTAAAAAGTTTAAATTTTATTTTTAGTAATTTCTGAGAAGTTTATCTATTTAACTTATTTTATTTTGTACTATTTACTAACGCCCTGTGGGCTTTTCTGTTTTAAATTAACATTGGTTTAGCTTGGAGTAACAATATATGGAGAGAGAGCTAATTCTTTTTATCCAACCTATACAAATATGGGATAAATCACTTTCTTCGGGTTTTTACGTCGTACACCATGAGAAAGAAAGAGACAACAAATGTTCTCAAATTATCACACCGCTTTGTTCAGTATTGTTAGAATGTTTTTTGACTCCGCCCACGCGTTTTGATATGCGACATAAATTGACATAACCCAACGGTTTTTTAGGTTAAATGCTATATTTTTGTTTATAACAATGCTGTGAAAAAGTGGTTATATAAATAAACAAAAAAATGGGCTCCCTCTTGTATATTATTGTTCTGAGGTTTAGTGTATTATTTGTGAAGAGTCATTAAGGTTGAAAGATAACTAAATTATACACTTTTTTGTTATTTCAGGTCGATCGAGATATACATTTGGTGACGTAGTATTTTATAAAAATGAAATAGATATTTTTATTAAATATATCTACGATATCTGCACATGCACTTTTTGGTATGCACATCACTAGTTATTATTCAACTTGGCACAGTTTTACTAAAATAATGACTTCTGTGGTGCAATTTTTTTTGAACGTCGTACTCGGTAAAAATACAAAGAAAACGATTAGCAATACTGAATTATTCCGAAAATAAGAGACGAAATGTCGGCCAAACATTCGGTTTTATGGTTCGTAGTATTACACTGATTATTCTGACCTATTTTCAACAAACAGCCGGCCACTAGCTTGGAAACGAAATATATTTTCAATAAATTCTTTTTTTTAAGTTAACCCCGCACAAGAGTCCTAGCTGCTTCCAACCGTCTGGAGCCGGTGGGAAATGGCATCCCCAATTAATGGGGTATGTTGTAAGGCTGAAGGTAGTGGGGAGAGAAAGCGCACGAAAAATAGAAAGTTTAAAAGTATTTGGCTATTTAGATCTGGTCACTAAACACGGTTGTTATCATTTTTATATTTTTATTTGTTTATTCTTGTTAAAATATTTTAAAAAAACATGGGTTTGGTCCATGTCTGTCTGTTTATTATCTAGGTAAAGGTTAATACAGAAAAACAAAAAACAGGATTGTATACGCCTAGAGGTAGAGATAGACTGAAAATTAAAGTATGCACGTCTAAGTAGGTGTTACAGTAGTTAGCAATATCAGAGCGACCTATTTTATAAATCTAATGTTTTATTTCATGTTTTAATTTGGTCGTTGTTTTTATTTGTCTAGTCGTAGCTGGTAGTAGATAGTATGATTTGCAGGCTATGTATTTAAAGTGTCTTTGTCCAAAAGCAGTATTTGCAAAAGGAGTTTGGAGTAGTGCTTTACTTTTGGTTCGTGTATTATATAGAGTTTGTGTTGAATTGTATTGTGTTTTATCGTTTTTGTGCAAATTAACCAAAATGTTTCGTGCAAAGAGCTGCTTTAAGTCCATGACATTGATCGCATTTGAAGCGACGTTTCGATTCTGAATGGTGATCTTTCACTAGTTTGATATATAGAGTATCTACCATTCTGGAATGCACTGCTAATATACGAAATGGTATTTCATTTAAGGAATATTACTTACTATTTTAGGCTTACAACGTAATATCCAACACGAGCTATTATAGAAGACTCAGAATAACATAAAAGTATGTATAAGACGATGTATTTAAAAATACATTTTTTGTTGTTGGTTGGTATAATTGCCTATCCCACTACGCATAAGTCTGTATTGGGATGGCAATTTGCAAAAGTGGTTTTTTAGCTACATAGTAACATTTTAATATCGAATATATAGTACATACTCGTAAATAATAAAAATAATAAAAGTAAATGACAAATTTGAAGATATGGAATATATATATTAAGAGCTAAATAAAACTTGGTTTTTACGGTGAGTAATGATATTGCTTTTAAAGGAGCTTTTGGTTTGAATGTTTCTGATGGTGCTGTCAAAAACTAAACTTTTTTGTCCGAGTGTGTGCCAAGACAGAGTTATATGACAGTCCCCCCTCCCCCCTTCGGAAAACGGCGTGATGGTTAGTTAGTTAGTTAGCTACTATCAAAAAGAAGAAAATCACCATACCTTGTGCACCATACTTATTGTTTGTTCCACATTTTTAAAAGCTCGATTCGAAAAAATATTTCGGTAAAAGAGTTTTGAAATCTACCATAAATTCATATCCAATCAACGGTTTTAATGCCATTTTTATTTTGAATGTATGAGCCGATTTTCTGGCCAAGGCTCGGGCTTTGATTGATCCCATATATTTTATTTTATGCCCGTATTAAGATTTAATGGAGGCGAGATCAATGATTTTTCTTCCATCAATCAAACCAGTTTCAGGAATGGTCCAGTTTCGAGCCAGAGGCTGCGGCGTTAGTGCAGCTATTACGAGACCAACCTCCCATTGAATTTCTTTGAGCTCAAATTGGCAACTAATGTCTACGTCGTTAAACAAAAAATCTGAAACGATATTAAAGATGATTTTGTTCACCTACTCGTATGTGAGTTGTATAGCATGTTTTTTTTAGGAAAATCCACTTTCTGATTGCAGAGGTTAATTTTATATTTGACTGGTGTTTGTAAATATGACTATATGCAAATCGAATTGATTGGTTTTTGTGCATTTTGTGCACACTAAATATGGGCTTATTTTGTTCGAATTGTGTAGATTTGTCGCTTTTTTTCGCTTGAATCTGTGCAGAGACGGGCTGTCCGTTTGACAGATTCTCTTATCTTAACAAACGGATTGCAATATTTGGAACACAGATGTTAGGCGGGAATGCTGAACGCACGCCCAACATTTGTACACCGTTAAAATTTGACACATGAGAATCAGCATCCCACTTTGACCTCTACTTACTCTCATCCACCATACGAAGAAGTAAATGAATTAGCCATGTAGGGAATGACCTCAGACCTTTTTTAAAACAATATACTCTCAGAACAAGAATATATAAGGAGAAAGAGCTGAATATTTTTACCCAACCTATACAAATTTACGATAAATCACTTTCTCCGGGTTTTTACGTCGTAAACCGTGAGAAAGAAAGAGACAAGATAAGTTGTCACATAGTATTGCACCACTTTTCGGTATGTAAGCACGTTTTCCGTCTTCCGCGTCTCCGCCCACTACGTTTTGTTTTGCGACAAGCAGGACATAACTCAACTGTTTTCTAGGTTATATCCTATATTGACTATACTGACTAGACAAGGTATATCTCCTGGTATATTATTGCTCTGAGGGAATGACTGAACTATGCGTACAACACTCAGAAACAAATATCTCTACAAAACACACCGCCGGGCAAAAATTTTTCGTGATATTAAAAGTCACCCAAATGCTTTTATAAACCGGGTTTAAATGTGAAGGTTCGCGAAATTGTCCATAGGTGAACAATGTTCATGTGTTAGTTATCTTATACACTGTTGGTACAACTCTCTGCAGTAGTAGATTAACCATCTCTCAATGTCTCTGTGTGGGTTTGCTTCACTATTTTAAATGTATTAGTGGCTGTCTCATTTGGGAGCATTGCATTTTTTGTTCGCAGTTTGCCCTCAAGTAATGTTTTGGCTTGACTGTGGTCGTAATCTGGATTTTGGATGATAGTGTAGTTGAGAGATAATGTGTTTGTACGCCTGGTATAAATAGTTCGAGACGCGGACAGACAGACATATTCTGCAAGTGCCTACAGTACAGTCCACAATTCAAAATGGTCTTCAAGGTACAACTTTTTAACTCTGTGAAGTGAATTAAATTGGTTTAAATTTTAAAAGTGTTCAAAAAAACATTGTGATAATTCTTAATATTAACCATCCCTTGAAACTTATTTTTGGCAAATATTAGGGTCTACTAACTTAGCTTCTTTAAAAATACATGTTCCAGTAGAAATTATTATAAAAAAAAAACGTCATCACACTAGTCTAGTTAATACAATAATAACGGTTTATGTCTCGAGTTCAAAGCAATTACGACGGTGATTTCAGTTTTTTTTAACGCATTTTTTTTTCATATTTTTGTTGAATGCCGTGTAATCGAAATATTTACTTCTCAAAATCATAAAATTCTTTAAAAAACTACAATGAAACAACATTCTAATCTAGATAATTAAACGCCTCGGTAAAGGTTCTCCTAGTGAGGTATTTATTCACACGCTAACCTTAAACTTCATAACAATATTTATTTAACTGATTTCAATATTGTAGTAAGCGGAGTTGCAAACTTTTATTTTTTGATTACTACCAAGGAAATAAATAAATAAGCGAGTAATTTAATAATGATTTGATTAAATATTAATTGAATATTTAATATCCGGAGGTATTTTTAATGTTATTGTAAAGCCGCCTCTGTCAGCAATAAAACAAAACCCAAAGTCACAGATGTTCACTATGAGATAGACTCAATAAGCGTCCGTTCCGCACTTAATAGTATACGAGTATATGCTTTAGATTTACTCAAAATTGTACCTGTCCGAAGATGCCCGTCACAAGGTGAAACCGGTCAGGTCTTAATTTAAAAATTAGTAGAACAAAGTTTAAAATTTGGTATTATTAAAATGATTAAAATGGAGTTCCACCGCGAATTAACAGTTTCAAAATTAGAAATAATTTGATAGTGCGTTTATATTTTCAGTTCGTCGTTTTCGCCGCTGTGGTGGTCGTCGCTCGCGCTGGAGTGATCGCCCAACCTGGCCTGGCTTACGCCCCGGTAGGCTACGCTGCCCCCGCCTACGCCGCCGCCCCCGCCTACGCTGCTCCAGCCTACGCTGCTCCAGCTTACGCCAAGGTAGCCGCCCCCCTGGCCTACGCCGCCCCTGTTGTAGCCAAGATCGCCGCTCCCATCGCGTACGCCGCCCCCGTAGCCAAATACGCCGCCGCCCCCGAGGAATACGCTCACCCCGCCTACAACTTCGCCTATGACGTCCAGGACAGTCTGACCGGCGACTCGAAGAGCCAGCACGAAACCAGGGACGGAGATGTGGTCAAGGGGTCTTATTCCCTCATTGATGCTGATGGTTTCAAGAGGACTGTGGAGTACACCGCTGATGACCACAACGGATTCAACGCGGTCGTCCACCGCGAGCCTTTGGGACATGCGGCCCCTGTGGCGAAGTACGCCGCCGCCCCCGTGGCCTACGCCGCCCCCGTGGCTAAGATCGCTGCCCCTGTGGCCTACGCCGCCCCCCTCGCCTACTCCGCCCCAGTTGGCTACGCCGCCCCCGTCGCTAAGATCGCCGCCCCCTACTACCACTAAATGAATTTACTGTACTGATTATGAATGTATTTATTCACCTAACTTTTTAATTAAATAAGCAATTAAAAATATGTTAACTCTTTTATTTGTCACTTTAATCTAGAGTACAAAAGTACATATTTATACAATAAACACTATGAATTCTTCGACGTAGTATTATATATCGATGTATGAATTTTATATGGTTTGCAATCGTTAAAAGTAGTAAAGTCGGGAATTCCATGCATTGTCAAAAGCCATTTTTATCAACTTCGTATTTTGTCACGCGCTGATACTATCAAATATCCAAAAAAGACTTACTCACGAAAATAGGATTAATTTATTATTTCAGTAAAAATCATTGAAAAAAAAACAATCATTTACCTGCCGACTTCTAGGTATTTAATACAATGCTTAGGAACAATGTAAGCATTTTTTTGTTTTTTCTTTAGGTAATGTATTCTATATCAATAATTGTAGGATTGTTACGATGTAAAATGTACGTATATGTGTATCGTATCCACTGTCATTAATTATAGGATTTAGTGCCTTGCAACTTTACCTACTGTCAATGTATCTTATATGGAACAATTAATGTATCAAGAGAGTTTTACGGTTAGTGTCTGTTGTATCATCTAGCATTATGTAACAAATATCAACATATTTTATATTATTCTACTTGTACTTACTGTCACCTACCTCAGAACAGGTTCTAATGACCTAGTGAGGTAGGTAATATAAAAAATAATGTAAGAAACAAAAAGTTCATAAATAAAAAACATTATTTCGTACTTTGCTTGTTGAATTTGGAGTATTTTTGGCGTTGCCGAGGCATTATTAAAGAATCAAATACTTTGAGCATAATGCCAACACGATTTATTTTCCGATTTATTTTTCTAATTCCAATGGAAAATTTTATACACTTATATTTTACACAAAAATATCAGTACCCCATCTCCCTCCTCCTGTCAACATCTTATTTTGTAACTTTCCATCATTTTATTTCTAAAATTCAAATAATTGCCTCGAATAAAAAGGTTGTTTGTAATGGCTTTAGCCGTGTTCCTGTGACCAAATCTGAATATCCAGGTATTTCCAACCTTCTTATTTCCCATCTTTTTCTATTCCTCACTCCTTTCAGCCTCACAACATACCCTGATTGAGGATGCCATAGTACCACTGGCTCCGGACAGTTGGCAGCAGTAGACTCATGGACGGTATTCACATTTAAAAAAATACAATCGTAAGAACATACCTATAGTTATGTAGTGGAACTAAGGTACTCCCATTGGGAAATATATATGAGGTGGAAGAAAATGGATGCAGAATAAGAAGGAGAAGAGGAAGGTTGATAAGTATCTGGCACATTACTCAGAGTCATTTCAACTAATCCATCGGTTCTGAATGGTTGTCTCTTTTATTCAATTAATTATTATCACTTTAGTTGCTTAAATGCAAAAGAAAACAGTAATATATTATTATATAAACAACAACAAAAAATGACATGGATCATTCTGTCACAGAGGTCATTAAACTTATTTTTCAAATTTTAATAAGAGATCTAGAAAAATTATCCTATCGATAATTAAGTTGATCTGACCTTGAAAATGAAATATCTTTATTATGACCTCGTCGGTATTCCTCTAATTTGAATTAACAATGAAAACTACTAAAAATTCTCTAACGTTTTATTTACAATTCGAAAACGGGTCAATAAACTAATAATGGAAATCAGTAATGATAATAATATACCTGGGAACAATCTTATTTATTATTTAATTTGAATAGAGATATGATTTGAACATTTTAGAAACGAATTTTAATGATTCAGTAATATTAAACTTATTTTCGTAAATTTATTGCTTAGACTACGGTATTTATACATTTACGAATTTTAATCAAAGTTAAGGAATACCTTCCGCTTGATTCTTTGAAATATGGTTGCATCTTTTTGATAAATTTGTTACATTAACCAATATTGTAGAAGCATCACACAAAACCGACATATTTAGTAAGACGGGATAAAATTCATAATGTTTATTTCAATACAATTGATACAAAAAATACATGTATAAAAAAACACTTTGTATAAGACCACAGTTTTATTTTTAATTTTTATGACCGACTGATTTCGCTTAGCCTAAGCATCATCAGGGTACAAAATTGAACTAAACAAAACTCCACACAATGTATTGTTATATATACTCATACGTATGTATGAGTATATATAACCACAGTACCACTCTGTATAGAGAGAGAACACAATATAAAATAAAATAAGAGAAAAGTAAGAAAACAAAATAATAACATTTAAATTATAACAAAAAAAGTATTTTTATTAACTTAATTATAATATATTCATTTAAACGTCTATAAAATTTGAGTAGTCAGTTATATTTGAATCATATTACACATATATATCATATGTATTGATTGTAGGTACTTATATCGAATTTTGATATTTCCATGATTTGTGATTCATCTTTTCGTCATCATCCATTCACCTGTTGTAAAACAGTAGATTTCACTGAGAAACATGTCTGGGCGCACTTTAAATCGTACACATTATAGCATCGAGTAACTTGGCATAATATTATTTGAATAAATGGCATGATGTGATTATGATTCTGATAAGTGATATAAGTGACAGATAGGTATAATTTTGAAGTTGAGTTATCTCCTGTAAGAAATTATCGTTCAACGGACTCGAGAACATCTGAGATGTGGGTATGTATAGTTAAAAAAAAACAAGAAATTTCTTACGCAATCTTTACGCGTGTTAATGAAATCCACGGTCAATATTTAGTCCACTTACAGGTTTTGATTTTGGCTGACCCAATGTTCGTAGAAGGATTGCTAATACCAAGTTTTAGTATAAATACGTTCCACTGCAGATCAAGCAGTACATTCTGTCACCAACAGTCAACCAAACACAACAATGGCTTTCAAGCTTTTCTTCCTCGCCGCCGTCGTAGCAGCGGCCAACGCCGGCATCATCGCCCAGCCCGGCTATGGATACTCTCCTCTGACATATGCCGCCCCCGCCTATGCTGCTCCCGCCTACGCCAAGGTGGCCAAATACGCGGCCGCCGAGGAGTACTCCCACCCCCAGTACAACTTCGCCTACGACGTCCAGGACGGTCTGACCGGAGACTCCAAGAGCCAGCATGAATCTAGGGACGGAGATGTGGTCCATGGATCTTACTCCCTGGTTGACGCCGATGGATACAAGAGGACCGTCGACTACACCGCTGATGACCACAATGGTTTCAACGCGGTCGTCCGTCGTGAGCCCCTGGGACATGCCGTTAAGGTTGCCGCCCCTGTCGCTTATGCCGCCCCTGTTGTCAAGTACGCTGCTCCCCTGTCCTACGCCGCCCCTGTTGTAAAGTACGCCGCTCCCCTGTCCTACGCCGCCCCAGTTGTGAAGTACGCCGCTCCTCTGTCCTACGCCGCCCCAGTAGCCAAGTACGCCGTGCCCCAGGCTTACAGCTCCCCTGCCTACTACCACTAAACAACCCTATCATCATAAGCACCATTATTTATAAATAAATTATTCTCGACAACCCACAATTGATTTCTTATTTGTTTTGTAACAATATGTTGGTACAGTTAAACATATCTCCCTAATACTCAACAAACAATTTTGAATAATCGAGCAGATCGCAAACTTTCTATCAGAACTCCTTTTATATGTTGGTGTACATGTTGCTTTAATAAAAACTGCAAATGTGTTGAGAAATTGTATTTAATAATTAATATCAAGTAAAGAACTACACACATAAATTAAATTTAGAACAGAAAAGCAACACTTTATTTCAGTATTATTTAGTAGATACGTTAGGGTGAAGATCTAAGCTTTACAAAAAGATAACCATTACTTACTGACGATTAATAATCAATATAATTATATTATAGACGCGAGCTCTACGCGTGTTCTTTGGAAAAATGCACCCAGCGCGGGCTCAAAGTTACAAAACATTTGTCCCATTTTGAATAAACTGTATAAGATAATAGAAGAGGTAATTAATTGAGTGTAAGTTTATTCACTATCATCTTTGGATACGGAAAGGTTCAACTATAATTTATTTTTTTAATAATTTAAAGTGGAATTTTATTTTTATATGATTTTATGATTGATATGTACTATTTCCGATATATTATAAATTCAACCGGTTAGTAGCTGTATGGAAAAACGCGTCAGATCCGGGCGTCGTGGGTTAATTCCTCTGCTAGCTGAGTCCTCCTTCATTGCACAAGAAACATTTTCCGCTTATTACGATGGTGGTTCGTAAGCCGGGAATATTTGTCTTTCTTTATAAGTATATATATCGTCTACCATAGATTGACTTTAAATTTGACCAGTCTGAAGATGTCTGTTACAAGGTGAAACCGTTCTGGTCAAAATCAAAACATTGAAATGTGTTACAAAAATTATCTTAATCATAAATTCATATTATAATTTCAATAATTGACGAGAAAAGTTAATCTGGGTATTTAACACTCTTACTAGAGCCAAACACAAGCCGGGAATAAGGTTTTTAAATCAGGCTGCGATCTCTTACGTGGTAGTGGCGTATTTTGGTGCGCTGAAATAGGATAGTCCTTCTAAAGTATGGTAGCGACGGCTAGAAATGGTGATATCACATCTGGAGTGGCCCGTGATAATATAAAACCTCTGTTTTATATCTAATATTTATTTTCAATTTTACTGTGTGTACACGAATAGAAGGAACATCATAGAAAACAATAACACAGTAATGTCCTTGGTCTTCCATGGGACACTCATGTCAGGGACATTTATTCAAATACCGGCATCCTTCCAATCAAGATCCTCCCCAAACATGAAATCACAAGCACCATTCTATAAATTACTCAGCAAACAACGCACACTAACATCAAACCCCTTTGCAATCAAGACATCCACCAACATAACAATAAAATTCACAGTCCACTTACACACACCACAAAGTATGGGATAAAATCTTTGGAATATATTGCCTACACATTATATAACTCGCTTCCAGATAAATATAAAAACCGTCAACTTAATAAAAAATTTCAAAATAATGCTCTAAAAGAATATTTTTAAAATTCATTTAAAAATAAAAATACTTAATTTACAAATCAGTTTTCTTTTCCCGGTAGAGTAAAAACATTTTCATTTCGTGCACTTCGCGGTTTTTTTTTCTCCGTTTATTTCTATTTATAATTTAGTTGTATCTTATATTAATACTAACCACCCCATTTTTTTCACTGTATTTCTGATTATATTATATTGTTTGATTTATTATAATTGATGTTAGTTTGACTACTCTGTATTTTGTTATAACTCATGTATTTCTTTAATTTCCCTTGTCCCAGAGTGATTTTTTTATAACTCTTCGGAATTGCTATGTATGTAAGCAAGATATTAATAAATAAATAAATATAAATAAGAGTTCCAACTGCTATATATATATATATATATAATTGGGGTATATTGTGAGACTGAATATAGTGAGGAGGGGAAGGAGAGAGGGAAGACGAAGAGGATGGCTGAGAATTACCTGACGGCTGAAGTTATTTTAAGCAATGTTTCAATTATGAATGGTGGTCTTTCACCAGGGCGATACTTTGAGTAACTACCACTCTGGAACGTGCCGCAAATGTACTATATATTATTTTAAATGCATTAAATGTGTTATGACACATTAATTTAATACATTTTATTTGCGCACGCCGGGCTTGAACCCGTGACCTCTGGATTCTTAGTCGAGCACATTACCACTTGACCACGCAGGCCGTCAACATTAAATGGGATTGATTGAAATAATATACGCGTTTTGTTCTTTCAACGCCTTATGGGAGGAATACTGTGGAAATCCTAAAGCCAGTAATTAAATATGCCGCAAAGTAATCATTATTATTTTATTATTTTTTTTACTCATTTGTATTGGTTAATTTGTTCTAAAACCAAACATTACATGTAAATCATTTATTCGAATAACAGGTTTACGTTGTGAGCTGAGCTGAAATTGTATTTTTGTTGAATTTAATACTTTCGATTTTTTGAACAAATTTAGTTATTGTAATTACATAAAAATATAAATAATTGTTATATTTTATTGAACCTAAAAAATATTTCACAAGAGTTTATAATAGTATTATTCAGGATAACGCAATCTAACTCCACCGTTGTAAGAAAACCTTGAGTACCTACCTTTTTATTAGGGCAGACAAATATGTACTTTTAGAGTACAAATAACCTGACTAACCAACTAACTATCACGCCGTTTCCCGCAAGAGTAGGCAAAGAGGAGGAACCGCCATACAGCTTTGACTTGGCACACACTCCTTGCTTCATTCACATTCATACATCGTCTCATACACACTCTGCTGTAATTCTGACTCTTCACATGGTCAGACTCAAGTATTTGGTTCACATGATCGTGCCATGTCTTCCTTGGGCGTCTCCGGCTTCTTCTTCTTGATACGTGGTTTTACCACACATACGCCTCAGGGATCTCATTTCTACAGCTTTCATTCTACTTTCATCCTTCCTTTGCCAGTTTTATGCCTCACTGTCATACAACAGAGTTGGTATAAGAACTACATTGTGGACTGCTAGCTTCGCTTCTTTAGACTTTTTTTTATTTGCGCCAACAGCGTTCAGTCCTCTATTAATGGAGTTTCTTGCATTCACCCTTCTTTCAATATCCTTATTACCCTTTCCATCTCTCGTAAACACGCTTTCTAAATACACAAACTCATCAACTTGTTCCATTTATTCATCATTGACAACTATATTGTACTCCGTTCTCGATAATATCCAGACAATATTTGAAATCCTTCTACTTCCATCATTATTATCGGAAAATATTGTTTGTGCAATGATAGAGGACTTTGCAGGAGCTAGCAGAAGATTAAAACGGCGATGCCAGGATGGGAACCCAACGCATTAGTCCACTTGGATATCCGGTTAAACCTATTTACATTAAAAACAACAAACTTACATTTGGCATCCTAGGAATACAGACTTTAAGAAGAGGGTAGCTTAGTTTGGAAAAAAAATAATCAACATACCTGAATTTTTATCTAAATTTAAAATCGTCGAAAGTTAGAATAGGCGTTCGGAAAATGTTTTCTTTTACCGGTTTTTGAATTAATGTCAGTAAACTCAGGTCTCTATAAATAAAGAATACCTTTTCTTTTATACGCACGATAAAATGTTTATATTTGACACTGCGGGTATTCAGAACTAAGCAGGTCAGTAAATAAATTGATTTTAAAATACTCATAAAAAAACTGCTGCTTTATGCTAATGTTAATGAAACCCAATACTTAGTGCAATACCCCGATACCGGTTTTGAATTGCATTAGTTTTCGTATAAATACGTTCGGTTACAGACCAAGCAGTACATTCTGTCACCAACAGCTAACCAACACACTACAATGGCTTTCAAGCTTTTCTTTCTCGCCGCCGTCGTAGCAGCGGCCAACGCCGGCATCATAGCTCAGCCCGGCTATGGATACTCTCCCCTGGCCTACGCCGCCCCCGCCTATGCTGCCCCCGCCTACGCCAAGGTAGCCAAATACGCCGCCGCCGAGGAGTACTCCCACCCCCAGTACAACTTCGCCTACGACGTTCAAGATGGTCTGACCGGAGACTCCAAGAGTCAGCACGAATCTAGGGACGGAGATGTGGTCCATGGATCTTACTCCCTGGTTGATGCTGATGGATACAAGAGGACCGTCGATTACACCGCTGATGACCACAATGGCTTCAACGCGGTCGTCCGTCGCGAGCCCCTGGGACATGCCGTGAAGGTTGCCGCCCCTGTTGTGAAGTACGCCGCTCCCCTGTCCTACGCCGCCCCTGTTGTCAAGTACGCCGCTCCCCTGTCCTACGCCGCCCCTGTTGTCAAGTACGCCGCTCCCTTGTCCTACGCCGCCCCAGTTGTGAAGTACGCCGCTCCTCTGTCCTACGCCGCCCCAGTATCCAAGTACGCCGTGCCCCAGGCCTACAGCGCCCCTGCCTACTACCACTAAACAACCTCTTCGGCATGAACCCTACTATTTATAAATAAATTATTCTCGACAATCTAAATATGATTTTTCTTTTTAATACACCATTCCATAGTTTCATTTACACGACACGACATAACATAATATAATTATGAAACAAAAGTCAAGAATTGAACATTAACATAACAAATTTATTTAAATATTATATATGGCAGTTATCTTAAAATAAAGCTTTAAAGTAAAAAAAAATGGAAAAATTGCAACGTGGTTAAATATTTAAAATATTTTATTCACAGAAAACAACCGTCACTCTTTTACCAAGTAAGAAAACTAAATACTATTATAATAATAATGGATTTGATTGGTTACATCGAATATGTTTTCCTGAGTTAAAATGTAAATATTTTTCTTTCTAATATCCGTTCAATTTCACTTTTCTGTTTTGCAGATGTTTTCCTTGCAGTCTGAAGATGTTCATTTCTACGAAACTTAAAAAATCAACATCATCGTCTATCGAGAGACCGGTAAAACCTAAACTTGATCCAAATACTAAGTTTGGAGATCGCGATTTCGGAGTATCGGGGCCGAAGGTTTGGAATAAACTCCCTTCGGAACTAAAATGCATTACTAGCCCAATGTAATTTCGGTCCAAACTTAAAACTTACCTTTTCAGACTCTCATATCCTTAAATCCAATATAGATAACATTCTTGTATTGCCTGGTTTTCTAATTTTACTTTTATCCACTTATTTTTCTTGGATATATAACCTTATTAAAACATTAATTTTCTAGAGCATAGAACCGAACAACATTTATTTACACTAAGCTAACCAGGTAAAATTTAATGTGCGGGTAGTCCAACAGCGGGTAATGCCAATAGATGTATTTCACCAAGATATGTTTCTTATCAGCGACGAATCACCTTTAGATATATGTAAATTTTAATCAAATCCCTGTACTGTTCTATAGATACAAACAGCCCATTATGAAATTTTCTCTCACGCTCTGAAATCTATCAATAGAAATCATAAATAATTTAAATAAATACCAACATTTTTTTTGCTAAAACTACTCGGCTGGGTTAAAACTGTGGCGTAGAAAAAAAATGTTCAAAACAAAATAGTATTTTTTGGCAAAATATATCATTAAAATGACCAGTTTTTACTTGTTTATACAAAAGGGAAGTTAAAATAGAATTGCCCTGTATTGCTTCACGAGTTCACGGGTCATTCTATGCAATTTTCTATAATAATAAAACATTGTACTAGACATATTATCAAGGCATTATACGAACTTATATTTAATACCCAAGCGAAAAGTTTTTTTGTTCCATAAGCACAAACATGCCTCTGAAAATACTGCATATATATATGGTAGATAAATAAGTCTATGCGTCTAAACAAAATAAATTTTATTAACTTACTTGATTGAATTTATAGTTCTTTGAATCTTCCAAAAATACAAAGGTCAACTGACAATTTATGGTTTTAAAGTGTATTTTGTAGAACTCCATTTTAATTTTTAGGTTTTTTAATTTTATTTAAACAATAATTATTATTATTTTAAATTTTAAAAAACAATTTGTAGCTAAAAGCTCTGCGATGTAATTATTTTTACGTGACAGTTTGATAATGCTCCAGAAGGCGAAATAGCTGTCACGCGTAAAAATAATTACATCGCAGAGCTTTTGAATAAAAATTGTTTTTAAAATTTTAAAATAATAATAATTATTGTTTAAATGAAATTTAAAAATCTAAGAAGTCAACTGACAATTTACTCAGCACCGTGAGAAGTTTAGTTTATTTTTCTGCAAATATTGAGAAAAGTTATTTCAAAGAGAAACAAAAGTAAAATCAAATACGTAAGATAAAATACTATTTATGGTGCATTGTGATCAATTATGATATATCATATCAAGGTACCGTTTTCAGTGGTAAAAAAGGAATACGATATCATAGAAATACGTTAACGGAGTTTTAAGCCCCAGGTTAAGGCTGTACCACGTTTTCAACCACGGTTTTAGAAACTTTTAACGAGCACGATTTTTTTAGTTTAAATTATAAATATTCGTATATTTCCTTAAATACGCTGTTAAACATGTCATAAATTGTAACTATTTCAGTCAATTTCGTAGAAACCACAAATCGGTATCATCTTTTCATAAATATATAATGTTTTCGAAGTGTATAACATTATAATCATTTATTCAGTTGACACAACCATAATATCGCAAAGATTATAAAATTGAAAGCTTTGAAATACACATTAACACGCCACACCTCAAGAATTTTCATTGTTTTCCATTTTGGGGAATCTAGATTAGGTCTTGTGAATCTTTCTAAAATGTTTTACACTAATACATTTCTCCTCCAAAACAGACATTCTAGTTCGAGTTCTGGTGGGGCTTGCGTACTCAAAGGTTGAGTATTAGATGAGGTGTTTAAATGCACAAACAGGTACCGATGCAGCGGTGAATAGGAAATAAAAAAATCTAAATAGGTTTTCGTGAATAATTTATTTATAAATAGTGATAGGGGTGGCGAATGAAGGGATTGCTTAGTGGTAGTAGGCAGGGGCGCTGTAAGCCTGGGGCACGGCGTACTTGGCTACTGGAGCGGCGTAGGACAGGGGAGCGGCGTACTTTACAACTGGGGCGGCGTAGGACAAGGGAGCGGCGTACTTAACAACAGGGGCGGCATACGCGACAGGGGCGGCAACCTTCACGGCATGTCCCAGGGGCTCGCGACGGACGACCGCGTTGAAGCCATTGTGGTCATCAGCGGTGTAGTCGACGGTCCTCTTGTATCCATCAGCATCAACCAGGGAGTAAGATCCATGGACCACATCTCCGTCCCTAGATTCGTGCTGACTCTTGGAGTCTCCAGTCAGACCATCTTGAACGTCGTAGGCGAAGTTGTACTGGGGGTGGGAGTACTCCTCGGCGGCGGCGTATTTGGCTACCTTGGCGTAGGCGGGGGCAGCGTAGGCGGGGGCGGCGTAAGCCAGGGGAGAGTATCCATAGCCGGGCTGGGCGATGATGCCGGCGTTGGCCGCTGCTACGACGGCGGCGAGGAAGAAAAGCTTGAAAGCCATTGTTGTGTTTGGTTGACTGTTGGTGACAGAATGTACCGCTTGGTCTGTAACCGAACGTATTTATACGAAAACTAATGCAAATCAGATTAGCGCAATCAGTCTCTACGCACGTAGTCGTATATTGGCTTAATTCAAAACCGGTATCGGGGTATTGCACTAAGTATTGACCGTGGTTTTCATTATCACGCAAAATATTGCAAAATATAACTGTAGCGGTAAGTTTTATATTTTTTCATTGATTTTTTTTTTTGAGAATATATCGTCTTGGATCATTTCTTCAAATACACAAACTATTTCATGGTTATAAAGTAGAAACTACCGGTTATAAAAACGTATTCTAGGGCGATCGTCTTCATTCAAATTCCTATCAAAACCCGAAATTAGAGTGTAATAATAACTCTTCATACAAAGGCAATAGAAAAACTCATGGAAAATTTTCGAATAACATGGCAGCTAAGATAGTCAATAATTAAGCAAAGAAAAAAATAAAATGCAATTTTTGCAAATTTTTCAAATTGTTTTTTTTTTTAATAATAAAATAATTATTGAACACATAAGCTTTGAAGATATTTTATGAAAATAATAAGACGAAGGCTTTCAATATTCCATTGAAATTAAGTAAACTAATTAAAATAGGAAACTTAGAAAGTAATTGGAAAAATTGCATTTTTTAACGATGTAAGATTGTGTGAAAGCACAAAATGGTGTAATTATTTTTTTTAAATGCAATGATTTAATATATTATTCCATTTCCTTCTTCGTTTTATCTTATTTAAACTACTTAAAATTTACATATTAGAGCACATTTTTTTTTGAATTACCTTATTTTTAATTAACTACCTATAATCAATTATGTTACTTATTCAAACACATTTATTAAATAAGAGTATATTACGCTAACTTGAAGGTTAATAGTAAGGTATACATTTTTATTAATTTGTGTAATTTTTCAATACTAATAATTTTAAATATAAAACGCAAGTAATCTTCTCAACGATTCCTTCTTCACTCGAAGCCTTCCATTGATGTGATTGGTGTAACCTTAAGTGACCAGTTAAGGCACAGGGACTCCATCGAAGCCAGAGTAAAGTTAGACTCTCAGAAGTTGGGCGTACTGTCCAGGGCCCGCAGACACTTCAACAGTACACAACTGTTGACCTTGTACAAATCGCAAATGCACTGTTGAATTTGGCAGCTACTTCTGGTCTGCAGCCCCTAAATACCTGTAAAAAACCTTGACTCTGTGCAGAAACGGGCGGTCCGTTTGATAGAATCTCCTATCTTAACAAACGGATTGCAAACTTTGGAGTACAGACGTCAGGTGAGCTGTCTTTGTTCTACCGGTATTTCAATAGAAGATTCTCCGAGAAACGTGCGTCATTGATCCCTTCGGCACCGGTGCATAGTCGGAAAAATCGTCAAACGCGCCTCCAACATTTGTACACGGAAGACATTAAATACGTGAGAACGGATCGCTTTTACGACTCGTTCTTATGTTCAACAGCTCGGCTGTGGAACGATTTGCCGGCCTTTGTGTCTCCTGCCTCTTTTAACATGGGCTTCTGCAAGACCCAGGTCCACTCCTTCCTTTCCCCAAAAAGACCCTCCACACAGCATCCCTAAAGATGACATAGGCCCTGAGGGAAATTATTTCCCTCAAGGCCTCCTGTGTGGAGTTAGTCTAAAAAAATATGTATTTATAACTAACTTACCATCACGCCGTTTCTCCGCAGGGGTAGGCAGAGAAGACGGACTGCCATATATCTCTGTCTTGGCACACACTCCTTGCTTCATTCACATACATACATTGTTTCATACATAATCTTCTGTTATTCTGACTCTTTACATGACCCGATTCAAGTATTTGATTTACTTGATCGTGCCATGTCTTTCTCGAGCGTCCTCGACTTCTTCCATTCACTTTCGCATTATATATTCTTTTCACACTCCTTTCTTCGTTCATTCACTCTACATGCCCAAACCATCTAAGCGTCCCTTTCTTGATCCTATTCATTACGCTCACATCATCCTTGCATTCTTTCCGGATATCCACATTTTTAATACGGTCATACATGGTTTTACCGCACATACGTCTCAAGGATCTCATTTCTATTTATATAATATATTTATATTGTATATTTGGCTTTGAAATATATTTGACCAATATCATACCCGCCTAAGATATTGCTGGAACTCCGAGCCAAACGTTGACAGATGTACAAACGTACTTGTGCAGTCGAAGCGTCGCTAATATAGATAATATAATATTCATAGGTAACTTTACATGTCACCGTTTAGTGATTTATTAATCTTCAGGGCGCTTTAGATATTATTGTTATCAGTGTAAAAAACAATGTTCGCTAATTATTTTAGCTTTTTGCTGCCCGCATAGATAGGGTCGTAAATTTTTGTAAGTTAATTGATTTAAGTTCTAATTCATCATGAGAAATTTCCATTTTTTAATATGTCTACGGTTGGATATGAAGCTGGGCTAATCTTCATATTAACCTTTGGACGTATGAATTTTTGTCTAACAAACCTCGCCATGTGTTGAAACGCGAGCCATTTATGGTGTTAAAAATATTGCTAATTTAATTGATAATTTAACCAAATCAGTGGTGCAAATGAAATCCTCTCAGGATGAGGTGTCAAAGCTACGTAGAAATATTTTTACTCTTATTATGAATGTAGTCGAAATACGTAATGCTTTTACATTATTTTTTTTGACAGGAATTGTGTTTAAAAAAAAGTATTGTTTCATGGTACAATACCATTTTCTGGTTAACAAATACTATTGCATTTTTATATTTCAGCTGAAAGGACCATTGCCACTTT
>JAGWCC010001545.1:0-20956 GCA_022651775.1 Drusus annulatus | reverse complement strand
ACCCATCAATGCTGGAGATGAAATATCGAGTGAGAATTGTGTCAGTAATGTGGTGTTCATTGAGAATTGCGTTGTCAGAAGCTGAACCAGCACCTTGGTGTGGCCATTGCCACGAGCCAGACGAGCAATAGTCCCAAAGCAGGGCCCCATGAACGGAGTCCAGTACTTCATCAAGAGAGTATCGGGTCGCTGCCGACGAATCTGAAGCCCAACTTTGATCCAATTAAATGGGTTCATGGTGTTGACACACCTAACAATTTCAAGATCCTCGGGTGGCAAAGCATCAGAATATTGGCTCTTACCGGGGAACAGTAGCTTTGGATATTGGAGTGTAAAGGTCTTAATATCCACCTGTGCACCACGAGCCATGAAGGTTCGGGAGAGTATCTCCATGATCGATGCCAACCCGCCACGATAGGGATAGGCCGGACCGAGGACTGATATTTTCTTCATAATGAAATTTCAAATTTACTGACGAGCAAAAGATATTAATGCAAATTTACTAAAATTTCGGAGTCTGCGAAATTTTTTTTTTCTTGTGCCCAATATTGATGTAAATTGAGAGTGATGAAAAATCTTAAATTATTGATGCTTGGGTTAGTGTTTCTAGCATGGGCAGGCAACTTAAATGGAGCCACGCCGGGGAAACCGACTGAAGTCAAGAATGTTATCCTGATGATTGGTGATGGAATGGGTACAGCACAGGTCTATCTCACAATGTTATATAGCGACTCCCCAATGGCAATGGAGCGAGCTGAGTATACGGGGCTAGCAAAGACCTACTCTGCTAACAACCGCGTAACCGACTCTGCGGCTGGGGGAACAGCACTAGCCACAGGTTCAAAGACATATAATGGTGCAATTGGCGTTGGAGAGGATAAAAAACCGCTGAAAAACATAATGGAGTACGCTCACCAGAGTGGTGCTTCGACTGGAATTGTGGTGACGTGCGACATTACACATGCCACTCCCGCAGCATTTTATGCACACAACAACTCGCGTGGGAATGCCGAGGATATTGCAACCGACTTCATGACCATGAACATTGATGTGGCAATTGGAGGTGGACGCGATAGATTTGAGGCTCGAAAAGATGGTCAAAATTTGAGTAAGCAACTGATTGATAATGGATATCAGATAGCATACACAATGGATCAGGTGAAGGCAGTGCAGAGCGGGAAATTAGTTGGACTTCTGGCACCACAACATCTACCAGGCTCAGCCGAGGATCAACGTGATGGATATCTTGCAGATGCAACCAAGCATGCACTTTCAATCTTAGATGACAACCAGAGCGGCTTTATTTTAATGGTCGAGGGTTCGCAAATTGACTGGGCGGCCCACAAGAATGATGCAAAGTGGGTGGTTGGCGAGACCAAAGATTTTGATCAGGCGGTTGGTGCCGCATTTGATTTTGCAGACAAAAACCCTGGTACACTAGTGATTGTAACAGCTGATCATGAGACAGGTGGACTTACAATTCCATCTGTAAAAGAGGACTTCACCCTGGGAGAACAAGGAATTTTGGGAAGCTTCAGCACCGGTGGACACACCGCTGTTATGGTGCCTGTGTATGCGTATGGTGCAGGTGCGGAGAATTTTAGAGGTGTGATGGAGAATACCGATATCCCAAATAGGATCTTGGAGTTAATGAAGAGTATTAAGTAACTGTTTAAAAATTTTAACGAGAGGATTTTTGTTCATGTTTTAGGCTATTTTGACTGTCATTTGCAGTTGCATAGCCAAAGCTATGGAACAAAAATGAGAGTTGAAAGAGACAAAACAGGGACGAAAAGACCGAAGTTAAAAATTTTAAACAGTTACTAAGTCGAATCAAAATAAGTAACCACCTAATAAAGTTGAATATATGTTGAGAAAAATTAGTCTAGTTCTTGTACTCGTGGTCTTTGGCCTAGCTGGAGTGAGTGCACAAATGTCCCCCATGGACCCTATTCCCTCCGATCCCAGCGTAAGGATTGGTAAACTTAGCAATGGGATTACCTATTACATTCGCCACAATGCAAAGCCTGCCAATCAGGCTGAGTTCTACATCTATCACAATGTTGGGGCTATGCAGGAGGAGGATTCTCAACAGGGTTTGGCTCACTTTCTTGAGCACATGGCTTTTAACGGCACCAAGAATTTGCCAGACAAGATGTTGATCAACTACCTAGAGACTATTGGGGTGAAGTTTGGAGCCAACCTAAATGCCTTTACCAGCCACGAAATGACTGTCTACAACATGGCAAGTGTTCCGTTGAAACGGGAGGGTATAATTGACACCGCACTACTGATTCTGCACGACTGGTCTCAGTTTGTATCACTTGTTCCCGAGGAGATTGACCAGGAGCGAGGTGTGATTATTGAGGAGTTGCGTACGGGCAACACTGCTCGCCGCCGTATCCAGGAGAAGATGTATCCAGTGCTGTTCAATGGTTCAAAATATGGACAACGCAATGTTATTGGATATGCCGACGGACTCAGGTCGTTTGAACACAAGGAGCTTGTGGACTTCTACCACAGATGGTACCGCACAGATATGCAGACATTGGTGATTGTGGGTGATTTTGATGTTGACGTGATGGAGGCTAAGGTGAAGAGTGTGATGGCTGACCTTGTGGCTGTCGAAAACCCAGTGCCCAAGGAGCCAGTTGTAATCCCTGATAACGAGGAGATTGTGGTATTCATTGGCTCAGATGTTGAGCAGACAACTAGCGACGTGAGCATATATATTAAACGTGAGGCAGTGCCAAAAGAGTATAACAACACATATCTCTCGGCACAAATTAACTGGGTTATTGAGCTGATTGCCTCTATGATGGATAACCGCCTGACGGAGATTAGTCAGAAGCCGAATGCACCATTTTTGAACGCAAGTGCTGAAACATTTGAACTGACCTCAACCACCGACGGTTTTGGAGCAGATGCCTCTTGTCGCGAGGGTGAGATCCCTAAGGCTTTCGAAGCTTTATACTCTGAACTTGAGAAAGTTAAGCGTTTTGGTTTCACAGATGGTGAACTTGAGCGAGTTAAGGACGATGCCCTACGCAACGCCCAGCAGATCTATGACAATCGTAATGATAAGAGAAGCAGTGAGTATATTTGGAGCTACCTCAACCATTTCCGTAAAAATAGCCCAATGCCCACCTCGGAGGTTGAGTGGAACATGGATAGCATGATGATCACATCTGTAACCTTGAGCGACATTAACATGATCTGTGGACAACTTATCACTGATGAGAACCAGATTGTTTTGGCAACTACCCCCCAGAAGGAGGGCTTGGCAATTCCAAGCAAGGAGGATCTCTTGGCAATTGTGGCTAAGGTGAAAGCGTCAGAACTGGAGGCGTATGCTGACAACACTGTGAAAGAGCCTTTGGTTACAGCAACTCTAAAGGGTGGCAAGGTTAAAACCACCAAAAAGGACCATTTTGGAGCTACTGTATGGACTCTTAGCAACGGAGTGAGGGTTGTTGTTAAACAGACAGATTTCAAGGCTGACGAGTTGCAAATGAGCATCAATGCACCCGGAGGGTTGTCAAATATTTCTGATAGCGACTACTCAAGTGGCGAATTTTTGCCCTCTTTGTTGAGTACCTCTGGTGTTGGTAAATTTTCGGCCGTTGAGCTGAGCAAACAACTCTCGGGCAAGTCGGTCTCTTTGCAAGCAGCTATACAAGAGTACGAAAATGGCTTCTCAGGCTCTGCATCTCCAAAAGATGCTGAGACTCTGATGCAGTTGATCTACCTTAGTTTCACCTCGCCAAGGTTTGATAAGGGTGATTTTGATGTTATGATGGAGAAGTATCAGGCAGCATTGTCAAATGCAACGAAGAACCCTATGTTTATACTTCAGGACTCGTTGACCACGACTCTTTTTAACAACAATCCACGCCGTCAGATGCTTACGATGGAGAATTTGAGCGAAATTACTTTTGATAAGATGCAACCTATCTACTCAAAACTTTACTCAAATCCGGCAGACTTCACCTTTACATTTGTAGGTAATATTGATCTTACACAGTTCAAACCTTTGGTTGAGAAATATATTGGCTCTCTTGCAACCAAAAAATCAACAATGGTGGCAGTAGATGACAAGGTGGCTACGGCAAAGGGCGAGATTACTAACCGTTTCAAGGTAGAGATGCACGCCCCTAAGACCACTGTTGTGTATGTTTACTCGGGCAATATTCCTTATTCTCTTGAGAATATTATTTCTATGAGTATCCTGAAGCAGATTATGGATATCCGCACTACTGAAGCAATCCGTGAGGAGAAGGGTGGCACGTATGGAGTTGGAGTTATGGGCCGCTTGTCAGATCGACCAGCTGGTGCCTACCGCTTGATGTTCAATTTTGACACCGACCCCAAGTTGGCAGACGAGTTGATGCCGATTCTCGAGTTGCAGCTGACAGACATCGCCAAAGATGGTCCAAAGGCTGAGGATTTGGCTAAGATCAAGGAGTTTATGGTGAAACAACACCTAGATGATGTGAAGAAGAATGGTCCTTGGACAAACTATATTGATACATTCTATATCAACGGAATCGATACACAGACAGACTATGACAAAACGCTGGAGAGTATCTCTGTGGAGTCTATCCGTGATTTTGCAAAGAAGATTGTTTCGGACAAAAACGTGATTCGTGTAATCATGGATCCTGCTGAGTAGGGTTTTATTGAGTAGTATAATTTTGATATGCAGAGAGTTAGGTCGTGATGACCTAACTCTTTTTTTATGCAGGTTATGAACGTGTAGGGAAAGAAGATGCTAAGAATTAGGAAATTAAATATATTTTCCCTAGGTTGCACCAAGATCGAAAGGTGTAGTGTGAGGGTGAAATTGCATTTCACATCTAACCAATTGACAAAAAGCTTGTTAAGCCCACTAATACTCTAATGTATGGCATATCCTAAACCTTAGTGAAATTCACTGTTTATCTCATTTTCTATTAATCAGAAACATTAATCCAACGTAATTATGAGAATTAAAGGTTTGGTATGCTTTGCTTTTGTACTTTTGTCTATGGCTAGTTTTGGGCAGACTAGGAAGAAGGATATGGTTTTGGCTTCGGCGGGGGTTTTTGGCCGATCGCACGCATTTAACAATGGAGATGTTTACCACTCCTACGGCTTGGTAGGGGCTTTGGAGTATCAGCGATAGTTGAATAAATACCTGGCCTTGAGGGCTAAAGCCTTCACGGGCAGCATCTATCGTCCTGATAGGTTGGAGATGGAGAACAATTGGGGCGGGAGTCTGGGTCTTTTGATTAGCCCGTTGGGAGATAGGCTGAGGAATCTAAAGGTGGGGGTGTCTGGCTCCTATGTGAAGCACACCAAGCAGTGGAATGTGGAATATATTACTGGTACACGAGAAAAAATGGTCACCGAACATGAGTTTGCTTTCGAATTTCCGCTCAGGTTTCATATAATTGACAACAATCGTTATGTTCTGGCGGTGGGCTATGATATAGTGACCGGATTGGGCAACAACCGCATGTATGTCTTCACCACACACACCACGGTGAGTTATGGGTTGAAATTCTAGGCGGAATCCTGCGGCCTGCAGAAAAATAATGCTCAATCACCAATGGTGATTGAGCATTATTTTTCAGTACTGAGAAAGAATTATTGAACAGTACTCGGCTACCCTCAAACTAGAGAGTGATATCTATTATCTCAAATTTGATCACACCTGCAGGGACCGTAACCTCAACAACATCGCCCCTTTTCTTGCCCAAAATAGCCTTGGCAATTGGGGTTCCCAATGAGAGCTTCCCCTCCTTTAGGTTTGCCTCACTTTCGGACACAAGGAGGTATTCCACACTCTTTCCTGTGTTGTGATTCAGGAGTGTCACTCGGTTCAAAATCTGCACCTTGTTGGTGTTAATCTTTGTCTCATCGAGGATTCGTGAGTTGGAAAGAGTAGACTCCAACTTGGCAATCCTCATCTCCAACATGCCTTGAGCCTCTTTTGCTGCATCATACTCTGCATTCTCCGACAGATCGCCTTTGTCGCGAGCTTCGGCTATCTGGGCTGTAATTGCAGGACGCTCCACTGATCGCAACTGCTCCAACTCCTGTTGTAATTTTTTGTACCCACCCTCAGTAAGGTAGTTGATTTGTGCTGCCATAGGTATAATATTTAATATAAAAGCAAAAAGAGAGAGAACCCCGATGACTAACATCGACGATCTCCTCTTCCAAGACAAAGATAGGAAACATATTTTGATAAACCAAATCTTTGATCAAATCATCAGATGCCGTTCAGGTGTAAGAAGGTAAAAAAGTGAGGTACTAGGTGGTGTTCAAAAAGTTTTTTGTATCTTTGCATGTAACCAATTTTTTGAGATGATAAACCCACTACCATTGATAACAGTGGCAAACATACAACAGCTATTCTGGCTTCTCTATGCAGTTCTGGTGCTTACGGTGATCGGAATGATACTCCATGGCAAACGTGAACCTGCCAACGCCTGGGCATGGATCACAGTGGTGGCCCTGATTCCCGTTGCTGGCATGTTGCTTTATGTTATGTTTGGCCGTAACCTACGGAAGGACAAGATTTTCAACCGCAAGGAGATCAAAGACTTAGAGCAAATTGAGCTGATGTGTACAGAGCAGCTGAAGAGATTTGACACAAGCGTTATGTTTCAAGAGAGTGCTATCGCACAAAATAGAGATATTATCACCCTACTACTCAACAACAACAAAGCCCTGCTGACGCTCAACAACACCCTGGAGGTGCTCACCAATGGAAGCCAAACATTTCCATCGATTATCGAAGCCCTGGAGGCCGCCAAGTCATCAATCCACATGGAGTACTACATCTATGAGAACAGCCCAATCGGGGACAAGATTGGAAAAATACTCATGGCTAAGGCACGTAGTGGCGTGGAGGTGAGGTTTATATATGATGATGTTGGCAGCTGGTGGTTGTCTCCAAAATTTCTCAATGATCTGCGTAGAGCGGGGGTTATGGTGCAGTGCTTTATGCCGGTGGTATTTCCGTGGTTCACCAAGAAGATGAACTACCGCAACCACCGCAAGATTATTGTAGTTGATGGCAAGGTAGGTTTTACGGGTGGTATAAACATTGCTGAACGTTATCTGACAGGCGACAAAAAAATTGGTCCCTGGCGTGACACTCACCTCAGAATGGAGGGCGATGCCGTGCAGATGCTGCAGCTGGTGTTCACAACCGACTGGTTTTTTCTAAGCAAAAAGGAGCTGATCTCCGACTCAAAATACTACCCACCAGCCACCAACACAGGTAATATTGCTCTGCAGATTGCCTCATCGGGCCCCGACTCAGACTGGGCCTCAATCATGCAGGCCTTCTTCTCAGCTATCACCAAGGCCAAGAAACACATCTACATCAGCTCTCCCTACTTCCTGCCAAACCAAGCTATACTAACAGCCCTGAAGGTTGCTTCACTCAGTGGCGTTGATGTTAGAGTGATGATACCGAGCAAATCGGACACCAAGATTGTCTTCTGGGCAACTCTCTCTTATGTCAACGAACTACTCGAGGCGGGGGTTAAGGTCTATATGTATACCCATGGGTTCAACCACGCAAAGGTGATCATCATCGACGGCACGTTTAGCTCTGTGGGGACGGCTAACATGGATATCCGCAGCTTTGAAGATAATTTTGAGGTCTCGGCAATCATCTACGATCAACAGATAACAGAGCAACTGGAACAAAGTTTTCACAAGGATACACTTCAATGCATTGAGGTGACCACTGAATACTGGGAGACTAGATCACGGCTTAGCAGCATCTATGAATCATTTGCACGGCTTTTCAGCCCATTGCTATAACTTTAGCTGCCCGATCTGTGCAACACAACTGTTAAATTGATCGACAATCTGCTGCATCACCTCTTCAACAGTTGGAATGTCGGTAATGAGCGAACTTACTTGCCCAATTTCCAACTCCCCATCTACAAGATCGCCCTCAAAAATACCACGCTTAGCCCTACCACGCCCCAATATTTGGGCTAACTCTTCGGCCGTGGCACCTGCATCTTCGGCACTGCTGACAATGTCATAGAACCCATTTTTCACAACTCGAGTTGGGCTTAGTTTCTTGAGCGATAGTATTGTCTGACCCTCACCAATCCCCAGGCAGTGGATCTTAAACTGCTCTGAAGCAGAACTTTGCTGAGTCAATGCAAATCTAGTGCCCATCTGCACCCCCTCTGCACCCAACACCATTGCAGCCAGCACCCCTTGCCCAGTAGCAAATCCACCTGCGGCAATCAACGGCAGAGAGACAGCACTCCTAACCTGCGGAACCAACACCATAGAGCCAGTCTCCTCTCGCCCATTGTGCCCACCAGCCTCAAAACCCTCACAGACAACAGCATCAACCCCGGCCTGCTCACATTTGATGGCAAATTTGGAGCTCGATACAACATGTGCCACCACAACTCCCCGCTCTTGCAGCCACCCTGTCCACTTGGAGGGGCTACCCGCCGAGGTAAAGACAATTTTCACCCCCAGTTCAACAATGATATCCATAATTGTTGCAACCTCAGGATACATCAGCGGAACATTTACACCAAAGGGCCTGTCCGTAGCAGCCTGACACTTTATGATATGCTCACGCAGCGTATCGGGGTGCATGGATCCAGCACCAAGCAGACCCAATCCTCCCGCATTACTCACCGCCGAGGCCAACCTCCAACCACTACACCACACCATACCACCCGAAATAATGGGGTACTCAATACCAAACAACTCGGTAACTCTATTTTTCATCTTATTTTTTTAAAATTTTTCAAATCTATTCCCCGGCAGAGAACGAATCGCCCCGGCAAACTCCAACTCCAACAATATCGGAAGCAGCTCACCGAGTGTCAAGCCCGAAATTTCGGCAAGTTCGTCACTCGACACAACTTGGTCGCTCTTGAAACAGGTGTACAAGCCCAACTCATCACGCCCCAGAGTTGAGGTGTCAAATTGCGGCACAACCACCTTTGCCACTCTCGATTCCCAACTCAACTCCGACATTATATCCGCAGCCGAACAGACCATGCGTGCCTTCATTCTTTTGATCAAGGCATTGGTCCCTGCCGAACGAGGATCATCAATTCTCCCAGGAACAGCCATCACTACCCTATCATAACCATCTGCCATTGTGGCAGTTACTAAAGACCCACCCGACCATGGTGACTCCACCACCACCGTGCCAGCACTCAAACCCGCAATAATTCTATTTCTCTGCAAAAACTACCTTTATGTGTTGGTGTCTGGCTATTTACCTCAGATATCAGCCCTCCCCCATTGTTCAACATATCTTGAGCAATTGACTGATGATGAGAAGGATATACAACAGGTAGTGCATTTGCTAACACCCCAATAGTTGCCAAACCATGGTGAAGCGCTGCTCTATGACAAGCCACATCGACTCCGAAAGCCAACCCACTAACTATCACCAGACTGGGATCAATCTCGGCTAGCGACCTGACAAGATAGTCACAACTTTTCACACCATAATTGGTCACCTCACGCGTTCCGACCATCGACAACATTGGACGATTGAGTATCTTTTGATCTCCCTTAAAATAGATTACATGAGGGTAATCGGCACACTCCCGAAGCATCTGAGGAAAAAGATCAGAGGTGGACTCTATTGGAGTGATTGCATGTTTGTTTGTGTATTCGATCTCCTTTTCGGCACGTTTGTGCTCTCTTTTTTTGGAAATTTGGTCAGCTAATTCAGGCTTAAGCTCAGTGGCTTCAACAAGTTGACTTGGTGAAGCATTATAGATTGCCTCAGCTGTACCCAGGCATTCGATTAGGTGGATTATGGTTCGGTAGTTGAGACCTTTTTCGAGTGTAAGGGCAATATCATCGATACTCATTTTCGTTGTTTGGTATTAAAAAATATCTCCAGACCTAAATTGAACTGAAGAACAAAGATACAAAAATATATTTATGGTACAAAAATGGGAATATAAGTAGTGTTTAATAATTATTGGTACATTCTTGGATAGCTATGGGGGGCTTCTTTCCCGCCATTAAACCTCGATTAAGCCCGCTAACACTTCGGCTCAAGGGTGAAAAATATACCCAAAAATAGGTATCCAATAATGTATCAATAAATATTTCCCACTACTTTTTTTGCAAATTTAATAAAGTTGACTACCTTTGCGGTCTGATATGATTTTGGGTGTTGCTCATTAAGACAATTCTGCGTCTTTTGACCTATATCCCAAATAGTTCAATAATTATCAGGTCTGATGGCCGAGCGGTTAGGCAGAGGTCTGCAAAACCTCGTACAGCGGTTCAAATCCGCTTCAGACCTCTCTTTAAAAACGTATCCCGCTGATAATCAGCGGGATACGTTTTGTTTTAGGGGTTTTTGTACAGGATTTGTACAGTAATTTTAATATGGTGAAGTAAGCTGATACGCGCCCATATAACTATGAATATTATTTCGCCCAGAAACCTAAAAGATTTTTTATAGCACTCTTGAATAACTCGGGAGCTTGGATACCCAAAATTAATTTGCCATTTTCATTGAGTAAAAATCCCACTTGCACTTCAATAATATCCTCTTTTTTACTTCCATACAAAACAACTGTACGAAGGATTTTGAATTGTGGATAGTATTTTGCAATAAACTCTGTTTCGATAAAATCATAATTATTGAGCTCTGTGATTCCATCTGCCCTAAATTGATACTTCTTCCCCTCAACGTTGATGACTTCACTGCGATCAAAATCAATCAATATTAGGTCCGGAATATATATTATTTGACTTTTGTCACCTGCTTTATACAACTCTCTATCTTGGTATTTTGGCAAAGGTATATACTCATTTTGATCAGTGACAAAATAACCCTTTTCACAACCTGCGTGGTTTTCAAATATTGAGTACCCAGAAGTAAAGTTCTCAACCACTAAATGAATGAAAATAGTCCCAAGTTTTTCGCCATCATTATCATAATGCCAATAATCTGGCTTTAGTGTTGCCTGAGGGACGGTAAGACCTGCCAAGGATATTCCTAACACATTCGCTATTTGGATAAATTTATTTCTTACCCCAACGTGGCTTTGCTCCAAACCATGAAGGGTTATCTCTGTTTTATGCTTCCAACCCAACTGACGAATTACTGCCGATATAATGGTTAAAGCACCTATATTCGGGTCGTGTGAGAGCCCACCAGATTTTAATAACCTCCCAGATATTTCAATCTTTTCATCAGTTCTCGTCAATAAAATAGGCACATTACCCTTTGGTGCAGAACGCATAGAGTTTTTTAAGTCAATAATCTCATCAATAGAAGTGAACGGCTTAAAAACTTCAGGATCGAGTTTTTTGCCTAAAATCTCTACACCATAAGTCAACAAAAGTCTTGTGCCAAAGATACTCGTATCTGTTGGTTTTTTGTTTGCGGTTATCCGAATATTGTAAAGCATTATAAGCTTTACATTTGGGTAGAAATTTCTGATGTAAACAAATTTCGAGCATCTTTGATATACACCTGTATTTCTACTCTCACTATCATCAGTTTTTGTCTCCTCAATGGCGTATATAGGTTGATCTTCTTCTTCTGGTTGACTATCTTGATAAAAAACGAGAAAGTCGACGAAACTTGAAGATCCCGAAATTGTTTTCAAAAACACTCTGTCGACCTTGGCACATTTAAATCCAATAATCTCGTATGTGAACGTAAACTGTGATGATTCATCTAAGATTGGTAATATCCTCAGCGAATCTCCAAAGTAACCGCAATTATTATCGAGTGCAAATTTGTTGAATATCAGTTCAAGAACACAACTTTTTGGGCGTTCCTCAGTTAAAATCCATAGGTTACTCTTCATTGTGTCTCAAGATATATAATTGTTCGTGAATGTGAGTTTTCGTCTTTGACAACCCATTGCTATTACTTTTGAATCGAGTATATTCAAATTCTTGCAGGCTTATTTTACCATACTTCGACAAAACTTCAATTATCTGATTCTGTGGCATAATACCTTCTGAATTATAGCTCATTACAAGATATTTATATTTTGCAGTCTTGGCAATATAATTAAGTTCACTGAGTGCTGAGGTGGCGTTACAAAATTTAGATTTCTGAGCGTCATAATTTCGCATACCTGTAACCCCTCTGATCTCAGGATTGTCATACTTGGCAATGGTCTCCATAACGTGATAGTTTGGAGCATATTGCCGTTCATTATACGGAGGATCTAAGTATAAAATATCTACATCAATCGAGGAGCATAACTCTACACTATCTATGTTGAAAGCCCTGTTGGTGGTGTTGTTATTAATTATTTCAATCGCACGTAATTTTAACGGCTTTATCGCACGTGGATCCCAAGTTTTATGGAAAGCAGCATATACCCCAGATATATTTGCATAAAATGGTACCGTTTCAATAAGACTTGCAAGTAATATATAATACTCGTCATCTGTGAGCAGTCCATCATTGTTCCACTGCTCAATCTGCGTCCGTATAGCATCTATCTTCTTGCCATTTTCGTCTGTAAAGTACATTCTTGGCTGACTCAGTATACTTGTCCCCCCTGGGGTATAATTACTGTAAATGAACCCCTCAATAGGAATAATATTATCTAAATATTCGATAACTACATCCATTGGAGTAGCGAACATTCTGCTAATAGTCCCAGAATTAATTTTGGGGATAAGATTGATAAACTCAGGCTGGGCATTGTTCTCAATATAAGCCCTCTGTAAACAATACGACAAGTATAGCATATCTGAAGCATAAACAGTATACCCCAACCGTTTAAAGTACTTAGCCACATTGGTTGTTCCAGAAAAAAAATCAAAAAATGACTCCCCTTGAATATCGTTCTCTTTTAGAATGGAGTAAATCTTGTCCAAGATATTCTCTTTATTGCCGATGTACCTCATTCCTAAAACAAAGTTGTTTGTAAAACCGTTGGGGCGTAGTTCGTTATCAAAACCTCGATGCTTGAATTTTTATCTCTATTTATTGTTTGATATGATGAATTGGAATAGTTCATCGCTAAACGAGTTACATTGTAGTTCTTCTTAGATACCCAATCCTTAAGGATGTCATTGCTTTTGCCTTTATGCTCAAGAACATTTGACAGTCCGAATTTAACACCTTGCCTGTCAAGGGCGTCCAAAGACTCAAGCAAAACCGCCTCTTGTTCGATACCCCAACCCTTAAAACCTCTTTTACCATCATTATATGTGCCTGTGGAGATCAGGTAAGGAGGGTCGCAATAGACAAAATCATTACTCTTCAAATTAGAAAGGTCATACTCCTCGAAACTCTTGCAGGAGAACGAAATCTGAAGCTGATGTATCCGATTAATAAATGCCATTAGGTTGGCTCTCATCGAATCGTTAAACGAACTCCGATCTTTACCAAAAGGGTTGTTAAATTCATGGCTATTGTTAAATCTAATTTGGTGATTAAAAGAGTAAGCACTCAGCACAAAAAGATCAAGATCATTTCGGTCTTGATTATACAGGTTTCTCAGCTCTCTATAACCCTGTTCGTTTGTCAGCGAAAGGTCAAATGTTCTAATTCGAGACTCTATATGACTGATAATATTTTGTACGCTACTCGACTGGAGACAACGATATAGGTCAATCAGATATGAGAGGTTGTCGTTACATACCACTTGGTTCGCTCGAACATTCACCCCCACGTTACATCCTCCTGCAAAAACATCAACAAAAGTATCTATTCCTCTAGGGAATAGAGGTAGAATCTGATTGAGCAGTTTAAACTTGCCCCCCGTATAGTTTAACGGAGATTTAACGTGATTCAAAGTTTGCAATCTACTTTGAGATGATGGCAGACTTTTAGATCGTCCTTGGGGCGTTGGTTCTATGGTTGATCTAACCGTATTTTGAGATATTTCCACTATCAGTACTCTTAGTTTTCTACAAAATTACGATTTGTTCCTCGGAAATCAAAACTATATCTGTAAATATATATTGCTTGGATACTAATACTTTTAAACAATTTGGGGAGATATGGTTTAATTACCCAAGTCTTTTTAGAGCCTCATCTCTTTCGCTACGAATCGCCTCAGCTTCATTATAAGTTCGGAAAAATAAATCAGTAAGTCTTGTGCCTGTACAAGCTAATTTAGATAGAACTCTAAGTTGTTCCGAGCAATCTTTCTTGAATTTTGCAAGGTAAAGTATCGATTATAATTATACAGGAATGCTGCAAATGTAAAAATTATCCCCAGGTGAGGAATATCCATCTCTATTATAGAGGTTAGCTCTAATGTAGCAGAGTTGGATATCACTGTTTTCTTCTGCGGCTAAAGCTGCACCAATTGTAGATGTTTTAGTGTTCATTGGAGCAATGATTATATTTGTATTCTCAAATTTATTTATCTGGCAAAGAAGATCCTTATGTGTTTCATTTGGATCTGTAAGAGAGTATGTGAATTCGTGAATATAATTATGATAACTTAACAATTCCTTATATCTTTCCGAATTAATTTGTGAATGAGAAAAATTTATGGACTTCAATGGATCTCCCATTCCAACAGAAACAACATCAGCTTCGAATTTCTCAATAATCCTTTCAGTCCTCTCAACCTCAAATCCAAACATTACGATTAAATGAGTTTTTCTTGCAGGACTAATATAACCTGGATACCCAACTATGTTTCTTACATCACCAACACCCTTTGTCAACCACTTGTTTCGATGTTCAGTTTCATTAATTGAATATTCTTTTGCATCGCTATAGCACAAAGTTAATTTTTGGAACCTTTCTTTATTAAGCATAAGCAATTTAAACAGAATTAACAACGATTCATGAGTGAACGTAGTAATATCCAATAAGATATTGGATTTAATTTTATTATTCTCAAGAAAGTCGCCTAAGAATTTTTGCAAATTATTTATAACAAAGATTGGGTCATTTGAATGCAAATCAATGACAGTACTATTTGGTAGAATAGCAGTCAATTCTTTAGTATTCTTCTCAATATCGCCATCTTGGTCTATGTTATGGCATATTGCCGTACACCTAATTAAGTTTCTATCTAGAGCTTTCACAATAGATACACTTCTTGACTCAAAACTTGAACTACAAATAAATAAGTCGACAGATTCTGCTATTACAGTATTAATTTGGGCTAAATTATATTTTTTCATAATCAGATTCTTTAAACAAATTTCCTTGAGGATTAACTAAAATAGCGTCTACACCTTTAGCTTTGATTTTGCCCACAATGGTATCAGGTTTGTATAATGCCTCTTTTAGTACACCCGAAGTAACAAATTTATACCCAGCAAAACTTGAAGGATCTAATCCAAAATGAGGAGCCAACAGTCTATTAAAAATGTATAATTTTTTTCTTCCCGTTCCCATTTTATTCCCAATTGATGAACTTTGAAAATATCCGTAAATTACTCCCAGCTTTAATATTTCTTTTAATTCACTGTCAGGTTCATCTTGAACTACAAATGAAAATACACGCCTCTCTGAAGCTTCTGACAATAGTATCAGCTTAAAGGTTTGCCCTAATGCTTCTATTAAATTTCTCAGCTTATCAAACAATTCGATTTCGTTCATCTTGTTCAACTTATCATCTCTTATGTTATCAAAGTTCTCAAACATGAACCATGTAGAATATTTTTTTATAACTACATCCTGACTTTTAGCTGAAATGCATTTCACTTTTTCTATTGAACCATCTTCGGAAAGTTGCTCAACAAACATTCTCTTTGCAAACTCAATAAACTCACGCATTGTCCCTGATGATATATTCACCAACTGCTCAAAACCTGCATAAGAGTATGTACCTCTATTCCCTTCCAAATGGATTTTTATAAAATCTGGACGTGCATACCTATATGCGAAATCATAACCGTTTAGGTCTTTATATTGATCAAAAATTGCTTTAATCTTTTTCTCTTGTTCAATATCAGGAGGAAAAAATTCTTCGGCAGTAATATCTACAAAGCCATATTTATTCAACCTTCGTTGTACTGCATCTAAAACACGGTTTTTAAACAACCCTTTGTTTGACGTATACGTATCAAATATATTAACTTCCGAATAATCATGAGGAGTATCTATCCTTGCATTATTTACAGTTCTGTACGTTTTGTATTTAAGCTGTGTAGAAATCTTAAAACAAACGTCATTTGTTGTTCTTAGAGAGACCCAAGAGTTCAATATCTGAGTTTGAATCTGGCTCAAATTATCAGCGTCATCAACGAGAAGGTATATAGGTGCTTTAGGGAATATGTCAAGTCCTTTTAAAGTTTTAAGCATGGGAAATAGAAAATCCCAAAAGGTAAATATCGGTCCCTCGTATGGAATTGCATCGACCGATCCACGAGCGACCAATTTGCGAATATAATTTACTGAAAATTCTCGCATTATTAAGTCAAGCTCAGCTATGATGGTTTTCAAAATATCGTGAAAGGATTTAAAATCAGTATCAAAATTAATTTTGCTTTCCCATCCACAATACCACATCCGATCCTTAAAACTTGACTTAAAAAAATCTGCAAAACATTCTAATGATCTTTTATCATTTTTAAAACCTGTTTCATCAAGTTTACTAAATATTTTTAAAGAAAATACAAGAACCATGAAATGCTCATTTAGTAATGACTCGCCATGTTTATTTTCTATAATACATAAATCCGTTTTATCAAGTAGCCCCTCTTTAATAGGTATATGGATAGCAAAATATTTAAGTTTATTTATAGCTTTTTTTGTCTCAATAACCTGGCAATCTGGCGCCATATACCTAAACATCATACTCTTACCTGACCCTCTTGATCCATTATTAAATGTATGTCCCGGACTCGGGACATTATAATATTCCCCAAATACGGGAACAAATAAATCAATCACATCCTTTGCAGAAATTGCGTCAGGAGTATTGTACTCGAAAGGATTTTGCTTAACTTCCATTTCCATTAATTATTGGGTGGCGTTATTTTCTCTATTATTTGTTTTGATATTGACTCACCAGCTTGATCTTTTTTCACTAAAGTCGGACAAGCCGAGTAAATATCGGTATAATATTCAGGATAACCCTGTTCTTTTAACGTGAATGTAATTTCATCATGTGGTTGAAATAAGATGCGATCACTTTGGGAAGGTAGAGTAATATATTCAGGAATAAAATTGATCCTCACAAAAATTGAAGTCAGATCAATAAGTCCTCTTGTGAATCTCATAGTGTAGACTAATTCATTTAGCATTTTCAACGCTCGTTCATATATTTCATCAATGATAAAAACAGATGACTCACCTTTGCGAACTTTGTCCTGTGCAAACTTCAGAGGAATATTAAATTCAAGTTTTATTTGACTAATATTGTGTTCTACAGAAACGCATGTTAAACATGAAGAATATACGTGAAATGCCCTACTTATATTTTCAATATGATTATCATCATTAACTATCGTATCACAACACCTATTCTTGTCATCAGAAAGCTCATCCCCAAGCCTCAATATTGCTGCTAATAATTGAACCCTAACATCTCCTTCGAGTGTTTTTGTATTTGGCGGGAGTTGTCCTATTTTGTCTTTATCCCCATTAGATAGTTTGCCTCCATGCGCCTCTGCAATATCTTTAATATGCCTCTTTTCAATAGCATCTAATTTAATGAAAGGATCTAATTTCTCAGCAACTTTTTTCATATCTTCGACATGATGTGTACGTCCGTACAAATTTCCAACATCATGAAGATGTATTGCCGTTAATAAATAGTAAACTTTTTTCGGAGTTAGCTCGCAATTTCGACATGCTCTAACTAAATCAGATGCCCTATCTATTACTGTTTCGATATGTTTTTTTCCATGATCATTAAGAAAAACCAAATTATCTAATAATGCTTCTTGGTAATTTGCTAAATTGACAACATGCTCATGATATTTCTCTGCTTCTTCGATAAAGGTTTGATAATATTCGAAATATTTAAGCTTTTTGCTATTATGAAACTTGTCTGCAGGAGCGTTCTCGAACCATTTTTCCAAATTAATATTATCTAGTTGCATATGTGATACTTTATTATTTGTAGGAAAATTTTCTCTGCTAGTAGCGGTGGTACAGCATTCCCGATTTGTTGCTGTATATTAATTAGGTTATCTTCAAAAGCAAACGAATCTGGAAAACTTTGTAGTCTTGCTGCTTCTCTTACAGATAATCCTCTGTCTTCAAAAGGGTGTATAAGCATATTCTTTCTGTAATTTGAAATAACAACCGACGGTTTTTTAGGGTCTAACCTACGATATATGCCGCTATGACAGTTGTCGGTATTCTTATAGTTTTTCATTAACTCAGGGGGAATAGCTTTCCAATTCTGCCCTTGCAGAATATGACTATATCTCTCAATAATATAATCTTTATTCAGAGAGACATAGTTCTGAGTAGAACGCTTTGTATTCCCCCTCATTTTCTTGGCATATGCACTAAGTAATTTTTCCCTTGAATATGGAAGGTCTTCAATTTTATCGCCATTTTTGAGTTTAGGAAGATCCGAGATAGCATCCTCGACCGTAATTTGATTGTTATTTGGAGCGGGGAATTCAAAATTAACCCCCATTCTATTCCCAACTAAAAAAAACCGATTCCTGTGCTGAGGAACACCATAATTTGACGCACAAAGCACTGCAAATGATGTTTTATATCCTAGGTCATTGAATAATGATTGTAGTTCCCTTACAGTATTGCCTTTGTTGAATCTTGTTATTCCTTCTACATTTTCAAAAACAAACCATTTTGGATTAATATCTTTTATTACTCGGACAAACTCCTTGTAAAGAAAGTTGTTAGGATTATCAAGGTTTCTTGTTTTGGTATTAGAAGTTGAAAAGCCCTGACAAGGAGGTCCGCCAAAGACAACGAAAATATCATCATTTACATATTCAAACGTGCTAACATTACGAATATCATCTAAAATAAAGACGGTATTGGGATGGTTTTTAATGAAAGTTTTAGCAGCACTTTCATTGCTATCAATAGCTACTACAACATTTATCCCAGCACTAATTGCACCAAGACTCATACCGCCTGCTCCAGAAAAAACATCTATCCCTCTATATTTATATTGATCTCTCATTCTTCTCAGTTAGGTAAGCCCCGAATTTCAAACAAAATAATTGTCATTAAATTTAAATATTATTATACTGATTGATTAATCTTTAATATATTCAAAATCAAATTATGTTTCAACTAGAGTTTCCTGCTGGCGGAGTCGGGTTTGCTCGTCGAGGGTGGCTTTGGCTTTGATGGCTTGCTCGTAGTGCTCGACATCTTTGCGGAGCTGGCGGATTCGGGCGTTGTCTCGCTGGATTTCGAAGATGGTTTCGAGGTCTGAGATGCTGGTGGGTGTGGCTTCACCCTTCATTTTGATGTATCTGTATTTGAGGTCGTTGTCCATGCGGTCGTAGTTGGGGCGAGTGGTGAGGTAGAGTGCCGAACTGAGCACGGCAATGATCGTAAATGCTCCGATGAAGATGAAAACCGACCATTTCGAGACTATGTCGATGGTGATTTTTCTCTCACTTATCATCGGTTTAGGGGTTTGCGAAGAGGTGCCGATTTTCTCAGATAGTGAATTGAGGTGCGATTTCATATCTGTGTTGCCCGATGTGATTTCCGTTTTGACCGCTTGTGAAGTGGCTTTTGCGATATCCTCCAGTACTTTTTTCTGTTCTTGGGTGAACGATTTTGGCACTTCCAAAGCATCGATTTTCTCGATGATATTTTCAAGAATCTTACCCGATTCGCTGTCGCCAATTGGTTCGTTGCGTTTGACTAATTTTTGTATATCCTTGTACATCAATATCATTGCTTTCTTTTCGTCGATTTGATTTTCCATTATCTTCTAATTTTTGGTTTGTTATTTTGTCGTTGTTTTCGTTTTTTTGCTCCGTGGCGTGGGCTAACATCGCTGCTGTCACGGAGTTGATTAGTGCCGTGATTCGGGCGATATGGTGCTCTGCGGTTTCGCCAGCTTGCCGTTGCAGTTGCCCTGCAGAGATGCCGATGCCGAGGTCATTTGGTGGCAATGAAATGCTTCCTGCTCCGAATGCTGATAGGTCTGCATTTTCAGTTTTTGAAGCTGGAAAGCTGTTGCCGAATGCTGATTTGTAGTCCCCGACTGACGTTTGCAGGTTTTTATGTGACTGTTCGGTATGTCGCACCTTGTTAAAATGGATCTCCAATTTCGAGAAACTAAACTGTCTGTCGACTTTTGACCCTGAAAAAGTGTAGCCATTTTTCGAGAATTTCACACCCTCTTTGACACCTGTACTACCCTTGAATTTGAACTCCATGCCGATGCCTTGGCGACCAAAATTTCGCTCCAAATCACGCCAATTTCTAGCTCCTTTCAGGCTGTCGTTGATGGCGTGATAGATCTCGTACTTGGTCTTATCGGGCTCACGCAGACGATGCTCACGCACATTCTCTTTGCCCTGTGCGAAGTATAAGTTATGCTTCTGGGTCAGTTCTTTGCAGGCAGCTACATTCCGCAGTCGCATATTGCTGTCGCTGATCGTTTTGCCGTCATTATCGACCCGATTGTAGACGATGTGGCAGTGCGGATGGGGCGAGTCGTGGTGGCGAACGATGAGGAATTGCGTGTTTTTGATGCCCATTTTTTGCATATATTCTCTGGCGATTTCGGTCATTATTCTGTCGGTTAGCTTGTCCTTATCCTGTTCCGAAAACGACAGCGAGATATGCCCGACTTTGTTTTTCACCCTCGGATTTAGCTGCCCCTGATCCTCAAAATCCTGAACCAAATCCTTGACTTCAGGCGGATTTACGCCCTCAGAATCGAGCACCTCGGCATCTTTTTTCATCACATACCCGACCGTTCCGCCGAACGACTGCCCTGCGATTATCTTACCGATCATGGCGAATTTGCTTTAGAAATTGCTCGATTTCGGCAACAATCGACTCGACTTTTCGCACCACGGCACCAAGCCCAAC
>JAGWCC010001544.1:0-21350 GCA_022651775.1 Drusus annulatus | reverse complement strand
TCCCCAGGTAGATAAGTTATGGTGGTCTTTATTATTTGGCCTTATGATCACAATCATTAATCTATTTCATGTAAAAGCTTTTGGTGAAATCGAATTTTGGCTAGCAATCATTAAAATTATTATGATTTTTCTCTTCCTAGGACTAGGTGGCGCTATCTTTTTTGGTGTTCTTGGACAACCTACCTTCCTTGGGAGCTCTATTTTATTAGCTGATAAAGGTTTTTTCCCTGAAGGTCACTGGGCAGTCTTAATTACCATGGTTCTTGTTCTTGTCAATTTTCAAGGTTCTGAGATCATTGGGCTAGCAGCTGGCGAAAGCGAAGACCCAGCAAAAAGCATTCCAATTGCTGTCAGAAATGTGACATGGAGAATTATCAAATTTCATATTGTCCCCTTATTACTATTAGTCAGTATCTTCCCTTGGCGTGAAGCAGGATTACATGAAAGTGTATTTGCAGCAGCTTTAAACCATTACGGATTCAATTGGGCTGGCGGATTTTTCTCTTTTGTCGTTTTGACCGCCGCAGTTTCCTGCTCAAATTCAGGCCTTTATGGCTGTTCAAGAGCTGTTTATGCACTAGGACGGGAGGGACTGGCACCCAAATGGCTCGGGAAAGTAAATCGCTATGGAGTTCCACAAAATGCAACTCTTTTTTCGATTGCTGGTTGTTGGGTTGCTTTAATGTTCCAAGTTTTTGATCCAGAAAATGATCTTTTCATTAAGCTATTGGCAGTTTCCCGATTTAGTGGTGCAATTGCTTGGATATCCATTTGTTGGTGCCAATTAAGATTTCGTCACCGATTAATTGTTGAAGGACAAGATGCCACCCAATTAAAATATAAAGTCCCCTTCTTCCCCTACTTTACTTATTTTGGAATTTGGGCACAAGTTAGCTGCCTTGCATTGATGCTTTTCTCTGACGAACTAAGAGAACCTTTATTTATTGGAATTCCTCTTCTAATCATCCCAATTATTATTTATAAAACAAGAACCTACCTCCTTTCTAAAAGTAATTAAAAAAATACCCTTTATTATCCTTTGGATATGGTCTGCACCCTAAAAGCGGGACAATAAAATAAAACCCTATCGTAAATTTAAAATTAAGCGGATAAACTTCGTCTTTCGAGCGGAGTTTGTCCGCTTTTTAATTGAAGTCTCTGAGTATTGTAAAATCGAATATACTCATCTACCATTCGTCTTGCCATTTTAAAACTCCTTGGTTTTGAACGATAAATAGATTCTGTTTTAAGTATACTGAAAAATCCTTCAATTACACTATTATCGTAGCAATTTCCTTTTCTTGACATAGAAAGAGTAATTCCATATGATTTACTCAAACCTTTGTATGCGGTTGAAGTATACTGAGTTCCTTGGTCGCTGTGAAGTAGTAGTTCACCAGCGACCTTTTCCTTTTTATAGGCAGATTTCAAATTATTAAGTACAAGTTTGGAATTTGGAGAAGTACTCATTTCATAAGTAATAATTGAACGATCAAATAAATCTAAGATTACCGAGAGGTAAATAATACCTTGTGAAGTGTGAATGTAAGTAATATCAGTGACCCATTTTTGATTTTTTCTTTGAGCTTGAAACTGTCGATTCAGCAAATTAGGATGGAGAAAGTGCTGAATTCCCGCAGATTTATATTGCTTCTTTCTACGAACCAGTGATAGCAATTGATATTTTTTCATGATTCGTAATAGTTTCTTTGCATTTACGATTATGGATTTTTCTCTTTTAAGCCATAGTTTAACTCTCCGATAACCATAAGTTTGAAAATTTCTTTGGTGACATACTTGAATCATTGAAGCAAGTTGTTCGTCACTCTTTGAATCTTCATTTCGAAGAAAACGATAAAAGCCACTTCGAGAAACCTTAAGAAGTTTATGTAAAAGAGATATGGAGAAGCGGTGTTGTTGTTCTTTCATAAATTGATATTTCACCTCCTTTCTCTGGTTTGGAGAAAAAGCGTTAGAATTTCAACTTGCTTTTTCAATCTTCGATTTTCTTCAGATAGTGACTCCTCTTTCTTTGATGGGCGTCCTTTTTTTCGTGGTAAAACTCCAAGGCTTAATTTCTTTACTTTTTGACGATATCGCTTTAATAAGTTTTTGGATGCGACAGAATTTCTCAACCCAAATTGTTCGGCAATTTCAGAGTGAGTTTTTCCTTCACTTCTCAGCTTTAGTACTTCGTTAATGATTCTATCTCCGTAATGCTTCATCCCTTTTTGTCCCGACATAGCAAAACCTCCTGTCATTTTTATTTTACGACAGGAGGCTTTTTTATTTTGTCTCACTTGCAGGGTGCAGTGTAGATAATAAAGGGTATTTTTAATTGGCACTCTTTTTACTACACTGAGGACACAGTCCATGGAAGTAAACTCTTGCACGATTGATTTGATATCCACTTGTTATTTCAATCGAATCTTGTAAACTCTTTAGTTCTGAATCTTCGATATCTAAAATTTCACTACATTTGTCACAAACCATATGAGCATGTTGATGAGTATGAGCATCATATCGAGCCTTATCTTCACCAACATTCAAGTAATGAACCAGATCAATTTCTAAAAACACCTCAATTGTTTTATAGACTGTCGCTAAGCTCATTGTTGGATAACGAGACTGTAACTTCTCATAAACCATTTCGGCACTTGGATGATCATAAGATTCCTTTAAAATTTTATAAATGGCTAGTCTCTGTGGTGTTACTTTAAAACCTTTATCTCTAAGAATCTCGGTAATCCCTCTATCCACTTCACACGCCCCCTTTATTCCTTTTTTTATACTAGCATAAAGAATTGTTTATTTCAAGAAATGATTCTTTATTAAAATTATTCTTCTTGACGAAACTTTAAAAAAATAATATACTAAACAAGTAATTTCTGGGGGTATAGCTCAGCTGGGAGAGCGCTTGAATGGCATTCAAGAGGTCAGCGGTTCGATCCCGCTTATCTCCACCATTGGAATTTAAAACCTTTGAATCAACGATTCAAAGGTTTTTTTATGTACAAATAAAATTAAGTTAAATTCTCCTTATCATGTCCTTTTTTTATGATAGTAAACTATTTCATCTTGTATGATTCGATCTGCTCTACCTTTATAAACTAAATGCTCCAAATGAGCCATTGCTTCACCAGCAGAAAACCACTTCTGTGCTTTGGGGAAATCTAGCCATTTTTCTACTTTCAAATCCCATTTCATTTCTGCAGCTACTTCGCAAGAGCATTTGGGTATATCAGATATAATCGTTTCGCATTCGTCGAGCCTTTCGTCGTGATGTGTGAGTAATTCATCAATTCTACGTCGATGGTCTCTTATGATTTGCCGATGGCTTGTGAAAAGAAAATCAATTTCATAATCATATACTTTATGGAGACTTTCCAAGTAAACTCCCAATGCATCTTTATTAATATCCCAGCAGATAATATTTGGAGTAATGCTATTGAGAATATGGTCTCCTCCGAAAAACAACTTCTGCTTTCGTTCATAAAGCCCAATTTGCCCAAAAGTATGTCCAGGAAGATCAACGACTTCAAAAGAATAATCGCCAACGTTAATGATATCTCCTTCGCTAAGAGAGCCACATACTTGTAGCTTCTCTTGACGGTAGCGATAGCCCGGATGATCTTCTACAACAACCTCATATTTTTCCAATCCATACATTTTCATTAAAGGATAAAAAAACTGCCAATATTCATCTGAATCAGAAGATAAAATAGCTTCCCTTTCATTTACTCCTGCCCAAATCGTAGCCCCCATACTTTCCGCCATTGAAGCTAAACCAATATGGTCGGAGTGTAGATGTGTGAGGAGGATATCTGTTTTTTTTATTTCAATTTTAAGTTCTTCAATTCCGCTCAAAAAATCGTTTTTGCACTCGTCTTGGTTAAATCCTGTATCTATGATCAAATTTCGTTTTTCAGAAGGAATTAAGTAACAATTTAAGGACCTTAATGGATTTTTAGGAAGCGTAATCTCATTGCAAAAAATTCCTGGATACAATTCGTTCATTGATGTCACCTCAAATCAAAGATTTTAACTATCAACCCTACTTTTTTACTATTACTACCATTCTATCATAAATTTCTGTTTACGAATCTGCTCATTAAAATCAGCTTAATTTATTGATAGGCAAAAAAAATCACCTTCCTCGGAAGGTGATTTTTAAAACCTATGACCCAGCTGTTGGTTCAACTTTATTTTCTTCTGGATAGTAAATTTTATCACGTCCGTCATTCATGCCAATTGGCTTGTCATTTTTACGGAGTTTTTGCCATAATTTAAAACTATCAAAAAGAATGATCGAAATCAAAATAATTAGCACAACACTGAGCATCACATTTAGCATTTGTCCTTTGGAGTAATAAATACTAATATTCATAATCCCAGCACTATAAACTGTAATTGCCAGAAAAATCATTGGTGCTAAAGTAATCCATGCATAAGATTTTTCTTTCCAATTTTAAGAATAATTGTTGTACCAATACAAAGTGCCAATACTGCTAGAAGTTGATTTGCAGTACCAAACATTGGCCAAATACTTGAAACATCACCAGTATAGACCATATAGCCCCAAGCAAATGACACAACGCCACTTGTCATAATGTTTCCTGGCAACCAATTGACATCTTTAAATTTTGGAATTGCATTTCCAATAAAATCTTGGAGAATATAACGACCTACACGGGTACCTGCGTCAATAGTGGTAAGAATGAAGAGCGCTTCAAACATAATAATAAATTGATACCAATAACTCATCATATGACCCATACCAGGTAATTTATAGAAAATATGAGCCATCCCTACTGCTAGAGTTACCGCTCCACCAGGACGATTCGCCAAATCCATTCCAACTAATTGAGAAAGCATTGGTAAATCAACTACTGTCATTCCCATTTTAGCAAATACTGCTGGTGATGAATTCATTGCAAAGTAATCAGCTGGCATTAAAGTAGTTGCAGCAATTAAAGCCATCAATCCAACAAAGCCTTCTGTAAGCATGGAGCCATAACCGATCATACGTGCATGAACTTCCATATCAATCATTTTTGGAGTAGTACCAGAACTAATCAAAGCATGGAAGCCTGAAATAGCTCCACAAGCAATTGTAATAAATACATAAGGCCAAACTGGACCTGGAATAATTGGACCACCACCATGAATGAATTGAGTAGTAAATGGCATTTGAATATCTGGTGAAACAAATAAAAGTCCTAAAGCCAGAGCCAAAACAACCCCAATTTTCATGTAGGTACTTAAATAGTCTCTAGGTGCTAAAAGCAGCCAAACTGGCAATGCTGCTGCACAGAAACCATAAACAGGTAGAATCCAAGAAATTGTTTTTTTATCAAACATGAACATTTTACCAAACTCAGTTTGAGCAACATCATGTCCTAAAAATACAGCAGCACACACAAGTAGACAGCCAACAATAGAACCACTCAAAATTGCGCCTGGACGAATTTTGAACATATAAAGACCAATAACAATTGCAATTGGAATTGTTGCAGCAAGAGTAAATGTGCCCCAGGCATTATTGTAGAGTGCGTTGACAACCGCAATAGCTAGCCCAGCCATAGCAACAATAATAATAAATAAAATAGCAATTGCAGTAGCTAACCCTGTAAGATTACCTACCTCTTTTTTGGCAATCACAGCAAGTGACTGACCTTCGTGACGGACAGAAGCAAAAAGAATAATTAAATCATGAACTCCTCCAGCAAATACCGAACCTAGAATAATCCATATTGCTCCTGGGCCCCATCCGTACTGAGCCGCAAGAACCGGTCCTACCAATGGACCAGCACCAGCAATCGCAGCAAAATGATGGCCAAAAACTACCCATTTGTTTGTTGGAACATAATCATTTCCATCTTCATGACTGTGAGCTGGAGTTACATTACGATCATCCAACATCAAGACTTTGGCGCAAATAAAGGCCGAATAATAACGATAAGCTAAGTAAAAACAACAGACCGAGGCAACCAATAAATAAACCGCATTCATCAACTATCATCCTTTCTAATTAAGAATTTTTAAAGATTCTCTCTACTAAGTTACTGAAATAACTAAGTTGTGTCAAGTTTTATTTATTTATCTAATAAATAAATAAAACTAAAAATACCGGCTAATTTTTCAATTAGCCGGTATTTTTAGAAATTTCGCTGAGGTGCATCTCCCCAAAAACGTTCCAATTTATAAAATTCACGTTCTTCCTCGTGAAAAACATGGACAATAAAATCGCCATAGTCCACTAATACCCATCGTCCTTCTTGATGTCCCTCTACTCTTGCGGGAAAAAAATTGTGTTCCTTCATTTTTTTCTCCACATGATCCGCTAATGCTTTTACTTGAGTTGTAGAACCACCACTGGCAATAATAAAGAAATCAGAAATTGGAAAAATGTTCCTTACATCAATCACAACAATATCTTTTGCCTTCTTCTCATCTAAGACTTGGGCTACTTCTTCTACTAATTCCATAATTTTATCACTCATTTTTTTGTCTCTCCTTTATGGTTTTATTATAACTGGAAATAATTTACTTGCTCTTTCTTGCCAAGAGTCATGACTAGGAATCCACCTTTTTTTCTCTTGTTTAATTGGATAAATTTCTGTTTGAACTTTACCCAACCATATATGCCAAAAAATATCTACAAAATCATTCATGCTCATATCGGTTTCAACTCGCCCTACAAGAGAATTAATTACCCAAGGGGAACGAGCCATTATTGAAAGTTTCCCTGTTTGTTCATGAAAAGATTTTAAAAATAATTGTTGCTGTTTTAGTCGCCCCAACTCACCAAGTTCGTCGGACTGAAATCTTAAAAATTGACTAATTTGATCACCATTAAGTCTTTGCATTCCTTTTTTCAAATGAATTTCTAATGGTGGATTCATCAATGAATCAGAGTAATTCAAATCTTTTTCTACATATACTTCAATTCCTCCCAATGCGTCAATCACATAAGGCAATGTATCAGCTCGAAATGTCAAGTAATGCTGAACTGGTACTTGAAGAAGTTGTTCAATTGTCAGAAGGGTTTCTTCTTTTCCCTCTAAGAGATAAATATCACGAAGAGTCTTAAATTCGGTTTTTTTCTCTTTCAAAACAATATCAGGAGGAATTAATACAAAAGTAAATTGGTGGTCCCTACGATCAATCGAAAGAACTAAAAATGTGTCTGGGAGCCTTCGTCCTTCCTCCTCATCACCTACCCCAACAATCAATATATTCAAAAATTGCTTAGAAAATTCTGAATCTGGTAGCCGAGAAAAGCTATCAGGTATCTTTTCTCCCCAAGGTGAATGATAAGACTGATACCCTTTCCATCCTCCATAGCCAATTCCTGAAAACACAACAATTAGGAAAAGGAAAAATAAAAAAGCTCGCCCTTTTTTTATTTTACGTTTTCTCGGATTAGTTTGAGGTTGCATTTCTTTTTCCATCAAGCTCCTTAATCCGCCTTTCATCAAGTTCTGTCAAAATTTGATCTAAAACCCTTTCAGTCATTGGGTGAATCCACTTCTTTTCATCGTTTAAATACTTTAGCGTTTTTTGTAAAATAAACACCATTGTCTGGTCCAAATCTTGACACGATAAAAGGCGAGCTGCTTCTACTCCATCATGATTTCTCCCCAGAGCGATATAATCTGAGACATATAAAATTTTGGAGAGAGCAGTCATTTTCTCTCCCCCAATTGTATGTTCTCCAATTGCTTCTAAAATTTCGGGATCATCAACCTCGAATTTTTCCTTTGCAATTTTCGCACCAACTTTAGCATGAAGTACTTCTTTAGACGCTCTCTCTTCTGGTAGTAAGGAGGTGTCAAATAAATAGTCCTGCATTTCGCTTAGAGATAACTCTTTACCAATATCATGAAGAAGTCCTGTCAAATGAGCTTTTTCAGGATCACTTTTCCATAATACAGTTAATTTTTGAGCTGTGTCAGCCACAGCCAAACTGTGAAAATATCTCTTTTCAGATAAAAATTGTTTTACTTTATTTTTTACTAATTGATTCATACTCTTTCACATACAATCCTTCTTTTTTGATATAAACTGCTACTTCGTCAGGAACAATATATCTGATTGATTGCTTTTCTCGCACTCGTTTACGAATTTCAGTTGCCGAAATTGCAAGTTCAAAAGTAGACAAACTATGTATTTTTCCATATCCTATTTTACCAAAATATTTACGAGTCATTTCGATTTGTTTTTTGTCTAATCCTGGCCGAATCGCTCCAATAAATTGGCAGAAATTAAAACACTCTTCTGCGTCATTCCAGGTAGGTAAGTCTCTCAATGCATCAGCTCCAAGGATAAAAAACAAATCAGCTTTTCCCTCAAAACGTTGATTCAATTCTTTTAACGTTTCAGAAGTATAGGACGGAGTGCTCCGATCTAGTTCAATAGAAGAAATATAAAAATGAGGATTTGTTGCAGTGGCCAACAAAGTCATTGCATAACGATGCTTTGTCTGACTTACTTTTAAATCGGATTTATGCACTGGTTCTTTAGCTGGGATAAAAATAACTTTATCCAATTTAAATTCTAAATATGCTGCTTCTGCAATTGCCAAATGTCCTAAATGAATGGGATCAAAAGTTCCGCCCATAATCCCAATCCGCTGTTTCATCATCGCTTCCTCACTTCTCATATTTTATTCCACTATTCCTAATTGATATCCACCCCAGATCACCAATAAGCAAAATAACACAAATAACAGAAATAAGCCAGTGTAATTTAAGCAATCCCAATGCCCCTTTGGACTTTTTAAATATCGCCAATAAGCTCCAAAAAACTCTGATATGCAAGTAGAAATTCTTTTTTTACTATTCATAACGAAGTGCATCAATGGGGTGTAACAAAGCTGCTTTTCTTGCAGGATAAATTCCAAAAACAAGCCTACAAACACGGAGAACGAAAAGGATAATCCGATCGGCCACAAAGAAAACGAAACTGTTATTTGAAATAGCATCCCAATTGAATAAGCAAGCCCCAGCCCCACTAAAATGCCAATAATACCTCCAGTCACACTTATACTGATTGACTCAATTAAAAATTGACTTAATATATCATTATACCTTGCCCCGAGAGTTTTTCTAATTCCAATTTCTCTAGTTCGCTCAGTCACAGAAACCAGCATAATATTCATTATACCAATTCCTCCTACCAAAAGGGAAATTGCAGCAATAGAACCTAGAAGCAATGTAATCGATTGAGTTGCTTGTGAAGCAGTCTCAATAATTGACTTTAAAGACATAATTGAAAAATCTTCTTTTTTGCTTCCTGTAATTCGGTGACTTCGCCGCATTACTTCGGTAATTTCATCCATTGTAGAGTCAATGACCTCTTCATTTTCAGCCTGTACAAAAATAGTTGATAAATGAGTTACTGAGCTCAATCGTTCTTGGGCAGTCGTCAAAGGTACTACAACTAAGTCATCTTGATCTCCACCAGCCATGGATTGCCCTTTTTCTTCAAGAACTCCAATTACATAAAAGGGAGCATTTTTTATTCGAACTGTTTTTCCAATTGGCGAATTCCCTTCTCCAAAAAGATTTTTCATGACTGTAGGCCCTAAAACAACAACTCTTTTTCTTTGATCTACATCTTTTTGTGAAAAAAAGACCCCATCCATAATAATATAATTCCGGACTGTCAAAAACTCTGGTGTAGCTCCAGTGATTGTAGAAATGGTGTTCTGATTGCCAGCGACAATTTGATCCCGAAGATTATACATTGGGGAGACTGCAGTTACCCTTTTTGCGTCTCTTTCAATTGCACGGACATCCTTCATTTCCAAAGACCGGCTAGAGCCAGGATCTGGTCTTGAGCCAGGTGTCTGCCGCGCACCAGGCTGGACAATGATCAGGTTACTCCCTAACCCTGCAATCGAATTTTTCACTTCATCTCGTACCCAAGACCCTCAAGTGAAACCATCGCGATAACAGCCCCGACTCCAATGATAATTCCCAACATGGTTAAAAGAGAGCGCATCTTATTCGACTTCAAACTGGAAAAAGCCATAACAAAGCTTTCAAAAAGCATAAACTATTTCCCCTTCCGTCGATCTTCAACAATTCCTCCATCTTTTATTACAACAACCCGTTTCGCAAATTCTGCAATATCCGCTTCATGGGTAACGAGAACAATTGTACGCCCCTGTTTATGCAACTCACCTAACATAGACATAATTTCTTCTCCTGATCGACTATCCAAATTACCTGTAGGTTCATCAGCTAAAATAATCGTTGATCGTTAATTAATGCTCTTGCAATTGCCACACGCTGTTTTTGTCCCCCAGATAATTCATTGGGTCTGTGATCAAGCCGCTCTCCTAATCCCACACGAGTTAATACCTCAGCAGCTTTTTTTAAACGTTCTTCTCTGGGGACTCCTGAGTAAATGAGAGGCAGCGCCACATTGTTCAGTGCATCCATCCGAGGCAATAAATTAAAATTTTGAAATACAAAGCCGATCTTTTATTTCGTTCCAAAGCAAGCTGATCATCGGTTAATTTTTTTCAACTTGCACCATCTAACAAATACTTCCCTGAAGTGGGGCGATCTAAGCACCCTAATATATTCATCATGGTTGATTTCCAGAACCAGAAGGACCCATAATCGAAATCCACTCACCTTTTTCAATAACTAGAGAAATGTTTCTCAAAGCATGAACTGTATTATCTCCCATTACATAACTTTTAGTAATATTAATCATTTCAAGCGCTTTCATAGTTGCCTCACATTCGGGGAACTCGAAGATTCCCATTTGCGTTGGTAGACTTAGGAGGAATTACTTTTTCTCCTTCTTTTAACCCACTAAGCACTTCAATTGGATTTTCATTACTGAAACCAGTCTCAATAATTCTTTCTTCAGCTTTTCCATCAACAAGAACTTGCACAACTTTCTTGCCTTTACTTTCTCTTACAAATCGTAATGGGATTGATAAGACTCCTAATTTTTCAGCAGTTTGGATAGTCACACGTGCAGTCATTCCCGGCAAAATTCCTTCGGGCTTATCTACCAAAATAATTACTTTATAATAGACCACACTCTGACTTGTAGTTGCCTTTTTAGATATTTTGGTAACTTTTCCTGTATAAGTTCGATCCGGATAGGTATCTACTTGGAAAGTTGTCGTCATACCTTCTTGTACATGCCCAATATCAGTTTCATCTACCAAAGCTTCTATTTCCATTTTATCCAAATTAGCCAAAGTCATTAAAACCATAGGTGTCGATATCCCGGGAGCCACAGTTTGCCCCTCTGAGATCGGTTTGCCAATAACCATACCTGAGATAGGAGCTTGAATCACCGTATCGGACATTTGACTCAATAAATTTGCATGATTAGCTGATGCGACTCGATAAGTTCGCTCTGCATCTTCAAGGGTTTGTGCCGCAATTGCTCCTTGATCAAAAAGTGTTTGATGGCGATCATAAGCTGATTTTGAATTATCCAGATTAGCCTGAGTCTGTTCTACTTGACTTCGAATCTGTTGATCATCAAGTAGCATCAGCACCTCTCCTTGGGTCACTCGACTATTTTCCACCACATTTACTTTTACAATACGTCCGGTGATTTTCGAACTTACGTCGACACTGTCAATTGCATTTATTGTCCCTGTCGCAGAAATCGTGGATATCAAATCTTTTCTTTCAACCACAACTGCCTTTGAGTTTAAATCCTCTGGTTTAACTTGGCTTGAAGACCAATAATACCAACCACCAAAAGCCATTATCCCAACGATCAAAGCCAATACAATCTTTTTTGTTGGAAGATTTTTTACTATATCCACGTTTTTTCCTCCTATCGGACCTGACCAGTTCCACGAATCAAATATTTATAACTAGTAAGTTCTGGCAATCCCATTGGACCTCTAGCATGAAGCTTTTGAGTACTAATTCCAATTTCGGCACCAAATCCAAATTCTTCTCCATCCGTAAATCGAGTCGAAGCATTTACGTAGACCGATGAAGCATCAACTTCTTTCAAAAAGCGTTCACTTCGTAAATAATCATTGGTTACAATCGCTTCCGAATGTTTGGTTCCATATTGAGTAATATGATGGATCGCTTCATCTAAGCTATCAACAATTCGGACGGCCAAGATCATATCTAAATACTCAGTAGCCCAATCTTCATTTGTCGCAGCTTGGGCTTTAGAAAATAAGGCTTGGGTCCGACCACAACCATGAATCTCTACTCCAAGTTGATCTAATTTTTCTAGCGCCACAGGCAAAAATTCTTTTGCTGCACTCCGATGAACTAAAAGAGTCTCCAAAGTATTACATGTGCCAGGACGGGTGGTTTTTCCATTAATTAAAATCTCTGTAGCCATTGTCAAATCTGAGCCTTCATCCACAAATAAATGACAAACTCCAATTCCAGTTTCAATTACTGGTACTGTACTATTTTGAAGTACCATCTGAATCAATCCGCTACCACCACGAGGAATAATTACATCTACATACTGATTCATTCGCAAAAGACCTTTTACAGCCTCTCGATCGGTATCTTCGATCAAGTTTAATGTTCCTTCTGGCAAACCACTTCCAACAATCGCCTTTTTCAGAATTTTCACGATTACCTTATTTGATTCAATTGCATCCGAGCCACCTCTAAGAATAACTGCATTCCCGGTTTTCAAGCAAAGCCCTGCAGCATCGGCAGTTACATTGGGACGAGATTCGTAAACAATTCCTACAACGCCAAAAGGTACTCTTACCTTTGTGATCTCCATCCCATTTGGTCTTTTTCCACCTGAGAGAATCTCACCAATTGGATCTGGAAGAGATTTTACCTGCAAAAGTCCACTCGCCATTCCTTCAATGCGAGCCTCAGTTAATAAAAGACGATCTACAAGAGCTTCCTTCATTCCAGCCACTTTAGCTCTTTTGATATCTTTTTGATTGGCTTCTAGTATCTCACTTTTATATGCCACAAGAAATTGAGCCATCTTATCTAAAGCTTGATTTTTTTCATAAGTAGAAAGAATATTTAATCTTGCCGAAGCTTCTTTCGCCAATTTACATTTTTCTAAAAGTTCTCTTTCCCAGCTCATACTCTCTCATCCTCCTCAAGACTTTTGCCAAACCCAGTAAGTATAACTAAATAATCTCTGTGGATCAGCTCATCATAACTTTTGTGGCCCAAAATCTCTTCTAGTTTATTTGTTGAAGCCCCTTTGATTTTTACAGCCTCTTCATAACTATAGTTGATAAGACCTCGGGCAATCTCTTGTCCAGTTTCATTTAATACCTTCACAGTATCCCCAGGATGAAAATCACCCTCCACTGAAATCACGCCGGTTGGCAAGAGACTCGATCCTTTTTCCAGTAATGCCTTTTCACAGCCTAAGTCCACAACAACAGTGCCCTTTGTTCTTGCTCCAAAAGCTAAGAATCTTTTTCTCATTTCAATTCTAGAAGATCGAGCTGTAAATAAGGTTCCTGTATCTCGCTCTTCGCCTGATAAAATTCGACCTAAAATTTTATCACTACTTCCTTGAGCAATAACCATTGGAATTCCTGAGCTAGTGACCATTTTTCCCGCAGAAATCTTTGTGGCCATTCCGCCAGTTCCCCCACTGCTACCTGCCCCACCAGCTGCAGCTTCCACTTCGGTTGTAATCATTGGAACAACTGGAAGGAGCTTTGCATCTAAGTGGGTTTGAGGGTTTTTATCATACATCCCATCAATATCAGAAAGGATAATCAGTAAATCCGCATCGACAAGAGTCGCAACCATTGCAGCGAGAGTATCATTATCACCGATCTTCAACTCATCAATTACAACTGCGTCATTCTCATTAATAATTGGAATTACTGACATTTCTAAAAGAGTCAATAATGTTCGACGCGAATTAGCATAGCGATCACGCTTTACCGAATCTTCTCGAGTAAGGAGAACTTGACCAACCATATAGCCATATTCGCCAAATAATTTTCGATAAATATGCATCAAAATTCCTTGCCCGACTGCGGCACAAGCTTGCTTTTCTGGGATCGTATTTGGTCTTTCGCTCAACCCAATTTCAGCAATTCCTGCGCCTACCGCACCAGAAGTAACTAAAATCATCTCTCGACCTTCATTCGCTAAATCTGAAATTTGACGAACCAATTTTTCAATTTGATCTAAGTTCAATCGCCCAGTAGCATGAGTTAAAGTACTTGTTCCCACTTTCACCACTACTCGCTTGGCTTTTTTAGCTCCCCACGAACTGACTCTTTCATAAATAACCCTCCATTTAATTACAAATTAGGACGGAAATTCAATACCATTTTTTTGGTCATTTTTTCGATACAGTAATCCATTATGACCAATTGTTTGAATGACCTCCGCTTTTACCGATTTAGCAAGTTCTTGTAAGGCCTCTTTTGATTCAATTGGGCTTGTTTTACTCAACACCTTCACCTTGATCAGCTCATTTGCTTTAATCGCTACTTCGGCCGATTCTGTGACTTCTGGAGTCATTCCCAATTTCCCGATCCGAACTGTAGGTTGCATGGTTTGTCCTAACGATTTTAGATATGCTTTTTGTTTAGTAGATAATTTCATTTTTTCACTCCTATTTATTCCGAAAATTCAAATTCCATATTTCCAATTCGAACTATATTTCCTTCCGAAATACCTCTTGCTCTCAATGCTGTATCAACACCAACTCTACGCAGAATTCGTTGGAATCTTCTTAGGGATTCATCATTCTCAAAATAAGTCATTGATACTAATTTTTCGAGAGCTTTACCTTTCACACGATAAGAACCATCATCTTCTCGGCCAATTGTAAAGTCTTCGTCTGGTGTTTGAGCCTCATATAGTTTAAAGTCTTCCACTTCTTCTTGCTCGACTGGTACTTGAAGTAACTCATAAGCTTTTTCTAAAATTTCTCGAATTCCTTCACCTGTTACTGTCGAAATCGGGAATACTTCCTGATTTTTGCTATGAATAAACTCTTTAAATTCTTCCAACCGCTCTTGAGCTTCTAGCAAGTCCATTTTATTTGCAGCGACGATCTGAGGGCGACCAGCTATTTTTTCATTATAAAGACGTAACTCGGCATTAATTTTTTCGTAGTCATCATGAGGATCTCGTCCATCTACCCCAGCCAAATCTACCACATGTATCAATACTCTAGTTCTTTCAACATGGCGTAAAAATTCATGACCTAGCCCTTTTCCTTCATGAGCTCCTTCAATAAGCCCAGGAATATCTGCTAAGACAAAGCTTCTCTCATCCCCAAGAGATACAACACCCAGAACCGGTGACAATGTGGTAAATGGATAAGAAGCAATCTCTGGTTTCGCCGCACTTACACGAGCTAAAAGACTAGACTTACCAACACTCGGATAACCAAGCAAGCCCACATCAGCCAATAATTTCAACTCTAACTGTAGCGAAAATTCTTCACCAGGCTCACCTTTTTCTGCAAAAGTAGGAGCTCGATTCACCGAATTTGAAAAACAAGCATTACCACGTCCACCGCGACCAGCCAATGCAATAATCGCTTCTTGCCCTTTTTCTTTTAAATCTGCCAATAATTCGCCAGTTTCTTCATTTTTTATCAAAGTGCCCATAGGGACTTTTACAAAAAGATCATCTGCACAAGCCCCGTGCTTGTTATTAGACAACCCATTCACTCCATTTTGAGCAACAAATTTTCGTTTTTGCCGAAAATCAATCAAAGTATTTATATTTTCATCCGCTCGAAAAATAACATGGCCTCCACGCCCACCATCTCCACCAGCTGGTCCGCCTTGGGGTACATATTTTTCACGGCGAAAACTAGACATCCCATTACCACCATTACCAGCTTTGATCATAATCTTCGCTCTATCTATAAACATTCTTTCACATTCCTTCTTACATACAATTACCCATTCATTATTTAACAAAAATATAATACTACTAATATAATCTATCTACATCACAATTTTGTGACTAATCAGTGAATTTTAGAGAAAAATCAGACAAAAAGCGAGATGATTTTCCCTTCTCGAACATCAATCAATCCTTGATCACTAATCTTCAAAGCCGGACTCACTGGCAAAGACAAAGTTCCTAAAGACATGATTGGATTATGATGCTCCCATCCTAAATCCTCCAAAGCCTTTTTAAACTCTTTCATTTGATTCATAACCTCTGCAAGAGGCAGATCACTCAAAATACCAGCAACCGGTAGGGGAATTTCTGCGATTCTTTTTTCATTTGCAACCACCACCATTCCCCCCTTAGTTTCGATCACTCGATTTGCCGCTAAAGCCTTATCCTTCGTTGAATGACCTAATACCATCAAATTATGATGATCATGAGCATAAGTCGTAGCCACAGCTCCTTCTTTCAAACAAGCACCTCTGGCAAATCCAAAAGCCTTATTCTTCCCAGTATATCGATCAAATACTGCTACAAGAGCTACACCATGACCTTCCCAGGATACTTTTCCCTCTTGTACTGGTAAGGTAACACTTTCCATATCCGTAAAAGTGCTTTGGTTATTCATCTGCATGACACGACATTCGACTTTGTCACGATCGGATAAAATTTCCAAATCTTTTTCAAAAAGCTTACCCAGATTTACACTTTCAAAAAAATGAACTGGAAATATTCTCGCTATTTGAATATCTTCAGTTTCGGCTTGGACTACTTGCCCCTTTTTATAAACCGAATCAATTTCAAAAGTAGCCAGATCAGTCACAAGAACAAAATCGGCTAACCTCCCAGGAGCAATACTACCTCTATCGGTCAATCCCATCCTTCTTGCTGGAGTATAGGTACAAAGATAAATTGCTTCTTCAATGGGCAACCCTAAGGCAACTGCTTTTCGATAAATTCGGCTTAAATGACCATCGAAATAAAGAGCATCAACCATTGTATCATCAGTTACTAAACAACAATGCTCTGTCATTCTCTCATCTACAATAGCTTGCAACAATTCGGTCGTCAAAGATTTTTCCTGTAGCTCAACAAACATCCCGAGCCCTATTTTTTCTCGCAAGCTTTCTATTGTTTGCTGGGTATGGTCTCCATCCACGCCAGCATATAGAAATTTTTGTAAATCCGGCCCACTCAATCGAGGGCAATGACCTTCAATAATTGGTCGTGGATCGTTTTCGTGCATCACTTGGATTAACTTTTTTGTCTTAGTTTCTTCCTCCGAAGCTAGATCATGGAAATTCATCACTTCTCCAAGACATAATACTTTTGGATTTTTCGCCAAACTTCTTACCTCAGCCACATCAAAGATACCACCAGTGGTTTCAAAAGGAGTCGAAGGCACTGAGCTTGGGACACCATAAAAATATCTGCTGGACCATCGGGCAATCCAATCATTGCCTCAACTCCTTCGAGGCCAAAGACATTTGCGATCTCATGTGGATCTGTTACCGCAGTGGTTGTACCATATTTTATAATCCCTTTTGAAAATTCTTTTGGTGTAAGCATGGTACTTTCAATGTGTAAATGAATATCCACCAGACCCGGGATCAACCATTTACCAGTTCCATCAATAGTTTCTTTCGGCTCTAACCCAGTAATATCATCACCTACATAGAAAAACTTTGAACCTAAAATCGCCACATTGACTTTTTCAAAAGATTTTCTATATACATTAAAAACCTGACTCCCACTGATCAATAAATCTATTTTCATCAGAACCACTCCTAAAACCAGAATCATATAGATCAAATTCGCCTTTTCTTTATAAAACCCTGTTTTAAATGGAAAAGCGGTTTGCACCTTTTGGGCAAACCGCTCTAATTATTAGTTCTTATTCAGCTATTGGGTATACGCTGATTTGACGCAAATAACGACCTTTACGCTCAAAAGCTACTTTTCCAGCAACTTTGGCAAATAAAGTATCATCTTTTCCAAGTCCTACATTATGACCAGGATGAAAATAGGTTCCACGTTGACGCACCAAAATGCTTCCTGCGGTTGCTTCTTGACCAGCATGACGTTTTACACCAAGACGTTTCGAAGCACTATCACGACCATTTTTTGTACTTCCTACCCCTTTTTTCGATGCAAACAGCTGTAGATTAAAACGGAACATATTCTTCACCTCCGTATATTTTTTATTTTATCAATCTTCAATGCTTTCGGACACTCCAGTTCAATTCCTTTGAGCCCAAGTAACATTGATCTTAAAATTGCTTCGGTTTCCAAAGTCGGTTCAGCCCGAAGTTCTACTTCTACCAATCCCTCCCGATTTGTACACTTCATTTCCATTGTCAAATACTCTAGAAGACCATATAAAGCCGCCTGTACAATCCCTGAAACTGCCGCACAAACTAAATCTTCACCATACTCCGCTGTATTTGCATGACCAGAAATACGAAATGCCACGATCTTACTTTGGTATTCTTCAACTTTTACCTTAATCATAAACTACCCTTCGATAGATTCGATCATAATGCGAGTAAATGGTTGACGATGACCTTGGCGACGGCGATAATTCGACTTCGATTTATATTTAAATACGCGAATTTTCTTACCTTTACCATGAGCCAAAACTTTTGCTTTTACACTAGTACCTTCAAGAGAAGAACCAGTTTTTACAGTTCCTTCAGTTACGATAGCTATTACTTTATCAATAGTAATAACGGTTCCAGCTTCAACTTCAATTTTTTCTACCATTAAAATATCATTAGCTTGAACTCGGTACTGTTTTTCCCCTGTTTCAATAATTGCGTGCATCAATTGCACCTCCCTTACTATTTTTGTACTCGCCAAAATGCGGTTTCATCACTAGATAAATTAAGACCGGTTCTGAGCGGTTTGGGCCACAGTAGACATGAGCCTACGAAACAAAATTATATCAGACTCTTTAAGAAATTTCAACTACTTTCTCTATGAATCCGACAATAAGGTATATATATCTGGACGGAGAGACTGGTTTGCTTCAATTTTTAGTGAAAAAGCGAGTTCTTTTTCCAATCTTTCGATCCAACCAGATTCTTTTAAAAATGTGGCTACTTGAGGATGAACTTGAATCAGTATGGAACGATCTTTGCCTAATTGATTCTTCTTGCGACGTAATTGCCGTACCGCAGAAATAGCAACTGATTCAGGAGTAAAAAGGGTGCCCCGACCAAGACAATAAAAGCATGAATCTTGTAGTCGACTGTTCAAATCTTTCCTGACTTTTTTTCGTGTCATCTCCATTAAGCCCAAATTTGTAAAGCCAGCCAAATGAACTCGATTGCGGTCTTGCTTCACTTTTTCTTTCATGACTTGAAAAATTCGCCCTCGTTCTTCTTCACTCATATCAATAAAATCAATTAAAATCATGCCACTAATATCACGCAAACGAATTTGACGAACAATTTCATCCACTGCTTCCAAATTTGTTTGTCTTGCTGTGTCTGCCATATGAATTTTTCCAACAAATTTTTCAGTATTTACATCAATCACAGTCATTGCTTCTGTATGATCAATCAGAATCGAACCGCCAGAAGGTAAATCTAATTTTCTTTGATAAAGCCTTTTAAGTTGCTCTTTTAGTTGATAATGAGAAAATATCCCTTCATCTCCCTCATACAACTTAAGCCGCCCCACTAATTCGGGCAGCTGATCACTTAAAAGCTCATGAATTTTTTTGAAATTAGCCTTATCATCCACCACTACTTCTTGAGTATCTAATGTAAAATAATCTCGAACCATTCGAACTGATAATTCCAAATCGCGATATAACAATGATGGTGCTTTAGTTCGATCATAACGAATCAGTAACTGTCTCCAAATTTCAAGCAATACATTTAAGTCCCGCTGAAGCTCTTCTTCAGTAGCTCCTTCAGCAACAGTCCGTATAATAATACCAATATCAGAGGGACAAATCTTTTCCCCTATATCCCGAAGACGACTTCTTTCTCCTTCTTTCTCAATTCGGCGAGATAAGCCCACTCGCTTTGTTGTTGGAGAAAGTGCAATATAACGACCTGGTAAAATAATCTCTCTTGTTGCTTTTGGCCCTTTCGTTCCAAATCCTTCTTTGGAAAGTTGAATAAGGATATCCTGGCCCTCACTGATCGGAAACATTTTCATATCATCGCCAAGGTATAAAAATGCATTTTTTTCTTGGCCAATATCAATAAAAGCAGCTTGCATTCCAGGAAGAACTTTTTGTACTCGCCCTTTGTAAACGCTACCGACTAAAGTAGGAGTTTCTGGCCTTTCAACAGAAAATTCCAAAAGAGCCCCATCACTTCCTACTAAAGCAAGACGAGTCTCTTCTGGGATTACATTTGCAATCAAGCGTTTCATCCCATCACGTCCCCTCATTCAATTGGATTTTTCTTATTTTCTTTACTATCTCGCCAAAGGCCTGTTCGAATGATTTTTGCATCTGAAAATGTCAAGAAACCTTTTTTTTCTAAGTACTCTAAGAAAAAATTGGGTTTTAAACTTCCAAGGGGAGTTAATCGCAAATCAAAATATAGCTGAACTCCTTGGGCTTCGTCATAGATCAACTGAGTATATAAGAGCTCTTTTTTTAAATCCATTATTTTAGTCTTTTTAGGAGATATAACTTCGATCAAAATTTCTTCTTCTTTTTTTAATTGCTCTAAAATCTCTTCAAGCTTTGGAATCTGATCTTCTGGGGCATCCCACTCTGCCAAATAAGAAGCCCATTCAATCATATTTGAAATTGCTTTTGGCTTCTCCTCATAAATTAATGCATCTTTTATTTTCATTCCGATTGGAAGAGATAAATTTAGTGTATTTGTAAATTCGGCTGCATCAACACATTGAGTCAACTCAATATCTGCCCATTCACCTTCACTCGTTACTCCGACAGCTAAAGCGGCTCCAAAAGCAACTTTCATATGAGGATTGAATCCTAAACTATATGCTGCTGGGAGTCCACTGCGCCGAAGAGCTCGCTGCAGCGCTTCTACATAATCTAAATGTGAAAGGTAAGAAAGAGCCCCTTGCTTTTCAATTTGAATTCTAGCTACTGGCATTTTCTTCTCTCCTTTGATCAATAATTTTTACATCTAAATTTTGGCAAACCCCACAACCTTCGCAATGGCTCAATCGACAATCATCAGTAATTTGTGTTGAATTTGCTAATTCCCATTCTCGGAGTAAATATTGTTTGTTAACTCCAACTGATAAATGATCCCAAGGCAATACCTCTCCAAAATCACGCTCACGATTTGCATAAAAAGTATCGTCAATTCCCAATTCTTTCATAGATTCTAACCATAAATCATAACGAAACCACTCAGTCCAGCCATCAAAGCGAACCCCTTTTTTCCAAGCTAATTCAATTAATTTAGAAAGTTTTCGATCGCCTCGCGAAAAAACAGCTTCTACATGGCTAATCCGCGAATCATG